>JAUCMU010000007.1:546615-561798 GCA_032275025.1 Enteromius treurensis | reverse complement strand
AAAATAAAATAAAATAAAATAAAATAAAATAAAATAAAATAAAATAAAATAAAATAAAATAAAATAAAATAAAAAAAGTTGTTCTGGATGTATACACTAATTACAAAGAGATATATTTTTTTAAGCTAATCTGACTTTACAAAATTACACTTTTTTTATACACAAGAATATACAATATGTATTCCCTGTACTATATATAGTACTATATTTACATGGCTCTAGCATGGTATTTGACCAAAAACATTATATAACTTTAATGATGTAAGTTATTACACTATGCTACCAATGAAATCAACCCCTTTTTTTAGCTCTTTTGTCTGCATTACATATATTTGCATTTAATACTTTCATTTTTTATCCAAACAGCTTGCAAATGAGGAATAAACATGTTATCATCAACACATTTGAAATAATACTCATGTCACCTTTAACGCAACTTAAAGAGTCATTGAACAAATAATCATTTTGGTAGTTAATTAATGACTATTATTATTTATTTTCTGTGTTTAGGTTCATTCAGCCTTAAAACAAGTTGATTTAAAATCAACTATTTCAGGATATTATTTATGTTTTACAAAAACAAACAAACAAATAAAATTAAGACGTCAAATTCAGAAAATAAGTATTATATAAGTAAATAATTGATTATAAAACACATGGAATAGAAAACAAACTGACCAAACATTTGCCTTTCAAAAAGACGTTTTATTGTATTTTCTTATAAATCCACAGGAAAAAGGCTTCATTTATATACAAAACTGTACAATTATTTGTGCAGTCTGAATATAGGAATCTACGAGCCTGAGAGATGCAGAAGATATTAAACAGTCTGTGTCGAAAGACGGAAGGCCACTGAGTTTTGTAGATTAAACACTGATGAAGGCAAGATTCTGCATCATTTAACAGCTGAAATGCCGAAAGACACCAAAGCATTCAGTCTCAAACACTGTCATTTCCACTCAAACATCTTCCAACCCAATCAAACTCAAGTGCAATATTTCTTTTTTTTTTTTTTTTTGATTGATCTCAATCATGTCTGGCACATCAATATAACAACATTTTTTTTTAAAAATCATAAAACTCAAATAAAATGGCTCAGAGTTTGAAACCAGTGACCATCTCGAAAAACACAGTGCGTTAAACGTGCAGCTTCAGAATTATACTTAATATCGTGCATTTTAGTGCAATATGATAATACATACCTTGAGTTATCATAAGAGGCTATTATGTTATGATTTTGCACCGAAGCATCTAGTTTAAGGAAAGCCATTACAAACATATTAAACAGTAACATCTGTACGCTAAACCAGGAATATTATACAGATTGAAAATACTTCTGCTCATATTCCAGAAAACCTCCTGAAACATTAGTTCAGTAACACTAAAAGAACTGCAATCTCATTGCAATCTAATAATAGTAACAAGATGATCTTCATTCATCTAAAATCATTCAGACAGGCGTCTGCGGTCAGTGTTTGAGGATCAAAGATCATATCTACAGACCGCTTGTTATCTTCTGAACAGTTCGATTTTTAATGCTTTTTAATCCTTCTTCAAGCCTGCATTTATTTCATCCAAAATCCAGAAAAAGTATTTAAAATAACAGCTTTCTATTTAAATATATTTAAAAATGTAATTTATTCCTGTGATTTCAAAGCTGAATTTTCAGCATCATTAATTGTCACACAAACCTTCAGAAATCATTATAATATTCTGATTTGCTGCTTAAGAAATATTTCTATTATTATTAATAATATTTAAAAGAATTGTGTAAATATTTTTCAGAACGCTTTGCTAAATAGAAAGACCCAAAGGTCAGCATTTATATATAAAAAAAATAAATAAATCATAAAAAATTAGTAACATTATACACTACAATATCTTTAAAAAATATATATATATTTTTAAGGGGTTATATAAAGTTATAGAAAATAATATATAAATAATATATATATTTTTTTAAAAGGCAGATCAGAATATTAGAATTTAGAATTTTTGCTATACCTTGGATCAAATAAATGCCGGCTTGGTGAACAGAAGAGACTTTGTTGAAAAAACATTAATAAAGTTACTGTTTCAAAACTTGTGACTAGTAGTGTATATATTCCACATCATCAGATCAACAAATACTGATACTTCACTTTAGTATTTTACACTTCTGAAATCAAGGCACAGTGACGTGACGTCAGCTCATAAAACAAGGCAATGTTTCGTAACTAAAGGCACAGCGGGTTCAGTCTCTTGTGGGTCGTTCACTCAGGACGCTTGCGTTATCGTTTGTGTATTACTGCGTCTGTTCAGTCCGGGTTTTTAAATACAGGGACACGTCCTGCGTGAACGCACCAAACTGGTTACACAAATTGAAAGTTGTTTTGTTTGGCCTTTTATAATACTCTGAACATAGTGTCTGCAAAAGGTGCTGCAAGTGATTTAAGGAGCTTTTCAAAAGCCCCTGACTCCGCCCACGAACACACACACACCTTCTGTGCTAAACCCCGCCCATTAAACGACACACATGCCCCATATGAGAAACCCCACCCACTGAGACACACCCCCTCAGTGTTAAACACCGCCCACTAAAAGACATGCAACTTCTATACCAAACCCCACCCACCAAGACACGCCCTCTGCACCAAACTCCGCCTCCCAAACTGAGAATCTGAACATACTAAATGACTGACAGGGTTTGTGATTGGCTAAAAACAGCCCACCCTCCTTCCGTTAAAGAAAGGGCCTAAATATAAATGTAAAAATCTGTTTTTATGTATATGAATTGCATTGAACATTTGAACTATGCAGTTTTACCAAAACTGAATGTGAATGTCTGATTACACAAATAACCAGCTTTACATATTTTTAACTTCTTTAAATCTCATGCGTTTAAACCGGACGGATATGGCTTGTTCCACAGCTATAGTCATGTTTGAATTGATTATACTTATTAAACTGAATAAATGTGATTGTTTTATGCTGATTCTAAGCCAACTGTATCAATGCATTTAAAAAATATGAATATTTAAATGAAATCAAATAAATGCAAATATGTTCTGTTTGTTTAGTTGGTTTTGCATGTAGAAATCTGACCTTAGTATGCATGCTTAATATGCGTCACATTCATTCTATTAGTATAAGTTAAAGCAATGTAATTTCACACTGAACTCAGTACTCAGATGGGTCAGAATCGAGTGTGATATAATCTCTAACATGTGTGATGCTCCTGAACAATCACTGACAGCAGCTTTAAAGTCGCTCAGAGTGTTTAAATATAAAAGGAAATGAGCCTGAAGTGACTTTCGTCAGATGCTCGTTCGATCACGGCATGAGTCCTGAGGAGGAGTCAGTGTGGGAATCATTATAACTGATACACACACACACACACGCACAGCGCTCTACTGAGAGTGACAGCATCTGTGAGACACACACACTCACGCACACACACACACACACACAGCTGTTTAAGACTTGTCCACGGGCGTCATGCCGATATAAGTGCCGTTTTTCTCGTCCCGATCGTCTGCTTTGGCGCTTACAGGAGCATATGACGTGTTTTTCTTCACAGACGGCTGCAAGAAACACAGAAAAGACAATAGGATTGATTAAGTATTTGTGCTATGTGTATGAAACACAAGTACTACAAGTTCATGTTCTTGAGTACAGCATGTTTTAGTCCTAGTTTGCATTTGGATCAAAGCGTCAGCAAAATGACTAAATGTAAACGTAACCAGTCAGTAACTGACGTTATGTTTAAGATGAAGTGAGTTAGGCCTGTTTCACACAGAGTATTTACATTAATAATGCATGTATATTTTCATACCTGGCTTCATATCCGACTCAGGAGAGACTAAATGCTGGTTTTTGTTGTAGATTTTCTTTTATTTTTCTCATATTTGATCAATAAGGTGCCCTTTGGGAGACACTCGTTATTATTAAGTATAAATAAACTCAAAATGGTTATGGTTACGGTCATATATAAGTGAATTCTCGTACACAAATCTAATATACAGTATGTAAATATATTCAATTTCCACATATGAAATAGAATTGAAATAGATTGCCATATGAAGTAAAAACATAGGAAACATATTAGAAACTTTTTAAATAGCCAAATATTTATGTTTATGTGTGTAATACATTTTTGGACATGTATTTTCATCATAAAACCTGTCATAACATGGTAGTATTATATAAGTGAATATAAATAAGAGACGTGCGTTTAAGATGTTTTTTTTTCTATGTATATATGTTGTTTATTCTCATATCAATGTGGAAATAGGCAACATATATGGCAATATTAATATTGATACAGAGCAATAAATGTCATATACTACATTTCGGTATGGAACTAACCAAACAACATTAGACAGATCACATTTACATCCTGATGCTAGATAATCTAATAATCCAGAGCACAAAGTGAAGCCATAAACTGTTTATATGATTCAAAGATTGAATATAGTGCATTTCAATGTTTTCTGTTGCATGTATTTCCTTTTTATTCGTGCATTTAGCAGATGCTTTTTTCTAAAGTGACCCACATTGCTTTTAACATTTGAATGTGATCATTTCCTGAGAATCACTGACTTTAGATGTGTGACAACAGGCCATAACTAGTATAGCTAGCTGGTTAGTGAGTGCTGAACTTACAGGAGAGCAGCGGAAAGCCTCAGAGAAATCAAAGCGCTTGACTTCAGTCTAAACAAAAGCAGATCATGATGTTCATCAGGTTAGAGATTAAACAAGCCAAGGTGTTAGTGAGCAAACACAGCACAGAATGGTAACTAGGTTAGTGAAGAGAAAATGAGAGCAGAACGTGGTGGTTAGTTACGACAGGAAATAAATTCATTCATCAACCACAAGCAGAAGAACAGCCAGCTTCTGATGAACGCCATCGTTCCTTACTTTATATATTCTATTGGTGCAAATGAAAACCTTTAATACAACTGAAAAACCTGAACAGAAATGCTTTTAAAAAGCTTTTACATTGTTTTCTGTGCTCTACAGCGACTGGTGTGAACGAGGAGACTGTTTCATAAAAGCTGATCTGGAAGAATAAAGTGCGGCTTCTACAATAAACCCACTCAGAACACACGCAGAAACATCCGAGGAATGGTGTTAGTGCGTGTGAACGAGCTGACAGAGAATGCCACGTTTCTGTGATTTGGTTCAGTTCAAACTTTGGTGGGAAAGTGAAGAATAAGTCGGGGGAATAATGGAGGATTTTCTGAAAAGCCTCAGCTTTCTCACACACCCACGCTTTGGTGACCTTCATGACACACTTAAGATTACTATTAGGCGCTAGTTAAGGTCTTCTGGCTGGTTTCTAATGCGTTGTTAGGGTATTCTAGGGAAACAAGAAGACGGTGTGTTCTGAATGGGTACTGTGGCGTTCTGGGTAGTTAATAGGGTGTTACTAGGCAGTTGCTAGGGTGTTGCAAGATCTTAGGGTGCTTCTCTGGGAAATAAGACCAAAAATGCTAGGGTGTTGTTAGGTAGCTGTTAGGGTATTACTGGGCAGTTGCCAGGGTGTTCTGGAGATTTCTGTTGCAAAGGTGTTGCTAAGTGATTATGTTGTTTTGGGTGTTCCCTACCGTGTCACGAAGTGGTTATTGGGTGTTCTAGGGAAATGGCATGACCAGACTTGCTACAGTGTTGCTACAGTTGTTAGGGTGTTGTCAGGCAGTCGTTAAGGTTGCTAATGTTGCTAGGTGTTACTACGCAGATGCTAGGGCGTTATGAGAGAGCTCTTAAGCTGTGTCTGCAGGGCTTCTGCGGGATTTTAAGGCTCAAATTCAAGACCTGCAAAAGTCAAATGAATACCATATAAGCGGGGGAGGGTAATGTCTATAGCACGTTCCTGGAGGCTCCCCAACACTGCATGTTTTCCATGTGTCCTTAATCAAACACACCTGATTCAGCTCATTAGTAGATACTTTAAGAGCTGAAATAGGTGTCAGACAAAGGAGAGATTGATGCCTTGATGGGGGCCTCCAGGAACGTGGTTGGGAACCACTGGTCTAAAGCACCATATTAAACTGTAAAATTACTGTAAAAATCATAATTCACAATTCAGTTACAAGTTTTCACTAAAACAAATAGTTTTATACATTTATAAACTTTACATTTAATCCTTTAAATCATTTTTAAGCACATGGATGTCAAAGTATTAAGTATTATATTGATTTAAACAATTACTATCAATAAATTGTTATATTTTTGAAATAACATGAACTTAGAGGGACACAGAATGCTAACCTGCAGTTACAAATTCATAATATTATTTTAACGTAAACGTAAAAGTAAAACCACCAGTAGGTGGCAGCATGTCACTGTTTATAAGTGAGTCATTGCAACTGAACGAATCATTAAAACGTAGATCCATTCAGAAACTAACACCGTCAGAAGACACAACAGTGCTGTGGCTGTGTGCTGTAGAGTGATTTTTTGTTGCCAAAATAGAGCAAAGGCAGGGAATGTGGCGTCGAAAGCGTAAGTCTCTTAATATTATCTTCTTGTTTACTGTTGCATAAAATCATTTGCAATCACGCTGACTTTTGGAGAAAAAACGGCACTTTTCGTGTGATATTTACTATTTGAAATGTTATAAATGCAGGTTCATACCCCATATATAAAACACTTTGAGTGGTGCAGTGCAAGAAGGCACTAGTTTAACTTAAGTTAACCGATTGTTTCTCTGACAGCAGCTCACTGGACTCTGAACGTGCAGCGCTCATGTTTATGTAATAACATCATAGCCTTTTGAAGTTTAATCGTTACTTTCAGCCATATCGCAGTTCTGGCCTTTCCACCTGCAAATGTAAGACCTCTTGATATCATAATTAAGACTTTCTTGTACAATTTAAGACTTTTTAAGACCCTGCGGAAACCCTTGTCTGGGGTAATAAGAAGTCCATAGTAGGAGGTTGTTAGGGCGTTTATGGCGAAACAAGAAAACTAATATTGCTAGGGAGTGGTTGTTTTTAAATGTTCTGGGTGGTTGCTTCGGTGTAACTAGGTGGTTGCAGGGTGTTTTCCAGAGAAATGGGAAGTTCAGACTTGCTACAGTGTTGCTGAGTGGTTAAAAGGGTGTTCTGGATGGTTACAAGGCAGTTGCTAGGGTGTTGCCAGGCAGTTGCTCTGGGTGGTTGCTAGGGTGTTACTGGACGGTTGTTAAGATGTCTTGGGAACTGAGAAGGCCAGAGCTGCTAGGGTGTTCTGTGTGGTTGCTAAGTGGTTGCTAGGGTGTTCTGGGTAGTTGTATTACCTTGTTCTGATAGAAGCGGATGGTGAGGATGATGCAGACGAGCAGCAGAATGAGTCCCAGACCCACAAGGATGAGCGGGAAATGAGAGACCAGAGTCACGATCAGCAGAAGTTTCTGAATCCTTGCGGCGGAAGCGTCGTCAATCACCACCGACTGCAGAAAAACATTCAGCGATTTTACAGGAGATACCACCATTGGCCACTAAATCATCCACTTCGGACTCTCACCTCATTCAGAAACACAATGGGGAAGATGGTGCCGTTGAGATTCTTGGTCAAACTGAGGAAACAAAGAACAAAAAGACAAAGACCTTGAGCTTCAGCTACACTATAGCAACACTCCTGGCTGTTTATCAGAACAGTCCGATTAAATATATCAGACAGGAAAGCATCACTCACGGAAAGCCGGTCACTCTCTCGAGACGAATGTTGATCTGGGCTCGTTTCATGGCACGAACAGGCACTCCCATGGTCTGAGAAAAAAACAGAAGATCTGAGCCAGACTGCAATCAAACTAATTATATCGCAAAAACACTTCAGACAGGAAAAAATAGATTGGAGAGAGAACGAGATGCTGACTGTGAAAATCAACATTTCAAAGTGTCTTATCGCAACATAGCATATCGTACAGGGTTCAGATCCAGGAAGGTCTGGTGCTGCTCGTGCACCGGAGAAATGCCATCGATGGCACTGGCGTACTTCTCGGCGCCCAGATGAAAGTGAGGGAACGACACGACCACAGGAGCACCTGAGAAGACAATCACATCACCAAATCAGAGACTTGCATTCCTATCAAAGCATTCATTTGATCATTTCATCAAAATATGTTTGTCATTACAAAAATGATATGCTGCATAAAGAATATCAGATACATAAGGAAAGTACCACTGTGACATTATTTTATGATGTTCAATTTTCAATACTGTCCATTACAGTAAAAATGATTATCATATGCACAGTGAAACATTGTTATTGTTATCATAAATTAGTAACTACTGTATAAATAAGATATTAAACAATAACACTACATTGCACCACAAGATGACATTTCTGTATTTCACAATATTACCTGTATTTTTTACTCTATTCTTTGGAAATCATTATTGAAATACATATTTATAAATTCCCACACAGGCACACATCTTTCATTCACAAGTCAGTGGCCTGGTCAGATAAAGGACTGTCCTCTAAACTCAGTCGGTACGAATGTTTTGTTGTCTAGCAGCAGAAATGACATCTCCTCCTCGCTTTGTCTTAACAATGCCTTTTGATACGAGCCCCCAGAGAGTCATAGAGCTTCATCCTGTCGTGATGTTAAAGAGGAACATCGTCTTATGAGAAGACCAAGAGAACTCTGACCTTGAGCATGAAAACAAACAGAAGTGACCGCGAGTAACCCAGATGATTTATGCCTCCATTCTCAACACAGGGGGGGACATTTGACTCCTGCGTTACTGGGACAGAGGTGAGAGTTTTCCAGCTCTTGTGTTTGGCAACACACTCTGTGTGTGTGTTATTTCATACACCTGTAATATGTGAGTGCTTGAATGCTTTGGCAATATTGTAATCATATGCTGAAGCTCATATGAGAACAGCATGATAGAAAACAATGAAACACAAACAGATCTGAGAGGAAGGTCAACAGTTATTACTATTATGTGTGCATGTTTTGCTTCATAGCTCTAGTACTCAAAATATATTTAGATCTGAAAATATATATTCCTTCAAACACAAAGTCTAATAAATGTGTGTTTTAGTGGCTATTAGGACACCATCGTATATCTGTGGTCATAAATGTGGCAGGCGTTTAACATAAAAACACACAGCACGAGATGAGGAATGTGCTTGAGTCAGGTGACTAAATGACTGAGTGAGTGTGTGTGCTGTGTGCACACAGCAGACACAAGAAAATGAAATGCCTAAAACGGTCTAAAATACTCTAGAAACTCCATAGCAGCAGCCTAAACCTTTTAGAACACCCTAGCAACTGCATGGCAACAGCCTAAAACACTCAGCACGCCCTAGCAACTGCATGGCAACAGCCTAAAACACTCAGAACGCCCTAGCAACTGCATGGCAACAGCCTAAAACACTCAGCACGCCATAACAACTGCATTGCAACAGCCCAAAATTTCACAATAAAATCATGTGATGTGTTTTGTGTTTAACAATCACCATACGAAAACAAAACACTCAGAACACCCTAGCTACTGTATAGCAACAGCCTAAAACACTCAGAACACCCTAGCAACTGTATAGCAACAGCCTAAAACACTCAGAACACCCTAGCTACTGTATAGCAACAGCCTAAAACACTCAGAATGCACTAAGAACTGTATTGAAACATACTGAAAACTCAAAACAGCCTAGTAACTCCATAGCAACTGCATTAGAAAACAATAATTGACCCTTCCCTAGCCCCGCCCTCCTTAGTTACTGTTGCTATGTCTGTCAAGCTTTTGCGCCTGGCACAGCTATTACAGTATGTATGCACACATTCCCAAGGACATAACAAGTCATTTTTGGCTATCCGATTAGAAAAAAATTCAATCAAAATTGAAGATGAAGGTAAAGCCTGGGTCACAGCCGCCTCATACGCTGACCATTCAAATCTAAAACACACAAGCTGAGGAACAGCTATCAGGCCGACCGCTTCTCTTTGCAAAACTGTTCCAATACGCCAGTTGTTGTTGCGGTGGTAACACAAATGTTTACATATAAATTGAGGCGTAAATAACCACCTCCTATGGATAATGTTCAGAAAATTATTCAGTTTTTATTACTAATTTGTGTTTACATTACTCAAAATAGCGCACTTAGCAAGCTAAGAAGAAACTAGCAGCCAGGCAACAGATCGTGGTTGGCCACGTCGCACAC
Source organism: Enteromius treurensis (assembly GCA_032275025.1). Taxonomy (NCBI): domain Eukaryota; kingdom Metazoa; phylum Chordata; class Actinopteri; order Cypriniformes; family Cyprinidae; genus Enteromius; species Enteromius treurensis. The sequence continues at coordinate 551,661 of JAUCMU010000007.1, read as the reverse complement.
ACACTTTACTAGCAAGGTTTGAGAGTTCCGGACCGAGAACGGTTTGTAATTGTGCCGCGCTGTTCCAGGTCAGGAACTCCCAGACTGCATGATCCCCGGTTTTTGGGCATGGCTTAACGAAGGTCAATTAATACATAAATGAACTTAAATGAACAATTAAAATAAATTAAAATGAAATGAAATATTAAATCAAACTGGTTAATGCTGTAATGTAAGCAGTGTTCAGGCATGTGTAAAGCACATATATATATACACATCAGCGCACCATTCCGACACACAGACACATCCAGCACGCCGTCGTCTAGGCAGTTCTTTGGGTTCAAGCAGAAGCCCTCGTTCTCGGGATTGTTCTTGCCGCTGGCCAGCACTGCCCGGGGCGGCGTGAAGCGGTACGCAGGGAGACCCTTCACCTCCACCTCCTTCTCGAAGCGCATGTGGATGGACCTGCAGAAGAGATATTACATAACAAATGAATAAGATCAACCTGCCAGATGTGATCCAGAACACCACCTTTGACCCCCCCAGCCTGTCTTCACTGTCAGGTGTTCACTAGTAAGAATGCATTCGGAAACCTGCTTTTAAGTCACAGGAAAAGAGCTCCGTAACAAACAGTGTTCTTGTGATCAAGCGTGTTTGTTTTGAGCTGATTCTGATCAGGGGAAATGAGCTTTCCAGACCGACCCCGGCCTGATTAATTCATGTACAAAGGTTACACACGCCGCTCCTACGGCTGCCTTTCCCTTAAAAATCCGGGTGAGGAGTCAGTGGAAAAGGACAAGGACAGCTGTCCCTGCCAGCACAATAAGCGAAGGGCCCGTCGCTCGCGCTCAACTGGGGTAAAAGTGGCCTGAAAACATTCCAGGTCCGAGTGTGTTCTCCAGAAACCATGTGTGACGGTAGAACATGCGGGATTCTTTCCGCACCGAACAAAGACGGGTGGTTCAGGGCAGAGTTCCCACTGAAAATAGAGCCCGGGGCGAGACGGAGGGGTCGACTGGATTCCAGGTGAAAGGTCAAAGAGTGACCAGAACATATATTATATGGAGTATTAAAATAACCGAGTGCATCACGCGCCGTACATCATTAACTGGGAGGAAACAGAAGTGAAATACTCCAAATAAATCAACAATGTTAAAAGAAATAAATCACATTGCGTTGCATAACAAGTTGTGTACTGATAAGCATACACATCGTTTTTAAAAAAAGATTACAAACAAACAGAAAATAAAACTGAACCACGCTACTCCTAATTAATGAAAAATTAAATGTTAATGTTAAATAAATAAATAAGCAGTCAAAAACACAAGAAATAGATTACATACTTTTGAATATAATATATATTTGATACAATTATTATCAAAAGTTTCTAAAAGGCAAGTAACATCAAAAAATTTTTAATACCTTCTAACATACGAATGGGAAATCTGAAATGATATATATATCATATTTTAAAAAGAACAAAATGTTACCAATATTACCCTGAACTAAATAATATATAGATAAATAAAATAAAAAGCATTATATAAAATAATTATAATTAAGTCTAATTCTTTTATTAATTATTAGTTCATTTGAAATTGAAAAAAAAAAAAGATTATAGTATATTTAAGTTAAATGAAAAGTATTACTCAATGTCAAGTCAGAGAGACGGTCTCTGTAGTCAAGACGACTTTAATCACTGGAAATCAAGTGTAAAGTGTCCAGCTGTGAGCTGAGAATCCGTTCATGTGTGTTGTGAGTACACTGCAGTATACTCCTGGGATGATACAGTATTACACAGAACTGGAGTAAAAGTTCTGTTCCCACACTGAGTGTGTGTCTGCGGCCAACCACAGGAATTCAGACCTTTGGTTCAATTTGATGCTGATTTGACATTAGCAGAGAAGAGGTTAGATCGACTGACTCACCACTTCTGCATTTTTACACACACCATGGTTTTTACTGAGAACTTCACACTCAATATCTTCAGCAACAGCCAAACGTATCAGCAGCGACTTCTTCTTCTAAAAACAGCCACACGTCGCTTAAAAAGACATTATTGTAAGAATATATGTCAAGTAAGGGATAATGTTGATCCAGCATATATTTTCCATTTTAACTCGTGGATAAGCGTTTTGCAAGTTGGCACCAAACTGTCAGTGAAGTGATACGTGTAATTACTAACGGTCAAGATGATTCATATACCCGGATGAGGCTGTGTTAGTCTTAGTTTTATGGGGAATAACAAACCTTGGAATGTGGCGACTGACCAATCAGAATCGAGTATTCCACTATAATATTAACTAATTATTATACTTCATATGTCTCTTATAGAAATATTCTTTAAAAGAAACAGCTGGTGTATTATAGTGTGTTCAGGCAGAAACTGCATTTATCCAGGAATTCAAAACAATGAACACACAAAGAACTGACTAAATAAGATTTAAGGGAAACTAGAGTTCCACTGCAGGTTTATTGTTAACTAAAACCAAAACTATTACAAATATTTGTGTTAATTGCTGAAACATGGACGGAAAAAATAAGGAATAATAAACAAAGTTTATGCTAAAGTGCAAATTGGAAATGAAAAAATGAACTAAAATTAAAAGTTAAATTAAAAATTGATTAAAATTAAAATAACAAATACTTAAAAAAAGTCAAATTAAAACTGAAATTTGTTTTTTATATAACATGAATTTATAGATCAAAACCCACTCAAGTATTCTGTTCTATTCCATTCTTATTTATTTTATAAAATAATTATCATTATATAAATATCATTATTATTTTTAAAAAATTTTTTATTTCAATCAGTTTTTAACTTAAAATGTATCTAATATACATTAAATAATCAAATGCAAATTCTAAAAATATTTAAATAAAATGTTATAAATAAATACATGAACTGTTAATTATTCTAAGCAGCGGTGAAGACACTGGCATCCACATGTTTGAATTTCAGCAAGTTCCCATGGAAAAGCTTGAACAGATGCCTTTTCCATTATATTCCAGCATGTTCTGGAGGATCCGGATGGCGTGTGATTTATGATTCTGCTCTTATCGAGATGCTACAGAAAACACAAGTGCTGCCAAACAGACAAACAAAACCCCAGGTACAGCCGAGAACAACAGCTTTATTGTCCTTCATACGGCCGAAACCCAAGGTCGTCCTGTACAAAGGTTTTTTTAGGAAATTCGACTGGACGGACACAAGCTCTTTCACAAACCAGAGTTAGCACAAGAACTAGTGTTGCTACAGCACTCTGATTGACTAATATCCCAGAGCACTGATCTATTGCATTAATACTCTGGCTGGCTGATAGCATTGCTCCAGATCTTACAGATGATTGTGGATGTACCTGCAGAGGTCAGAGGTGAAGACGTTGAGACGCTCTTTTTTGGACAGGAACGGATGGAAGGCGCTGCCGTCGCTGCCGTTGATCATGTTACTCTGGTTGGTTTTCCAGAAGGACAGCATTCTGAGACACAAATACAATCAGGGAAATCTTAATATTTCATCTTCGGGAAAATATGCTGCTCAGGAGAACCAGAGTGATTACTTTTCTCCCTTCCAGGTGTGAATGCGGCCGAAGTCCAGGTAGTTCTGCTCTCCGGTGTGATACACAAACTCTCCGTCATTACTGCCGTTTTTCTGACAACACAAGAACAGCACCGATATCAGACGCACATGACTATAAAAATGTATTATAAACTGCATGCATAAATAATCATTTATTTGATCAAATAAATCATAAAATAGGCATGTTATATATTGTATAGTATATTATTATGATTATTATAAGTATAACTAAAATATTTATAATGATAACCAAAAAAAAAAACATTTAATTTATTGTGTTTTATTATATAATTTTTTTTTAAATATGAATACTAAAAATAATATATAAATATAACATATGTTCATAAAGTAAACATTAATATATATTGGTAAATAATAAAACTTTAGTTTTTAATTATATTTAAAATATACATGTATAAAGTAAAAATAATTAAATATAAATATATAGTATATATATAGTATTTGTGGTCTATGGAGAGCCTGTGTGTGTGTGTATTGTGTCACTGCAGAGGATCCAGAGAGATGTGTGTGTGATCTGAGACTTACGTGCAGCATGAGGCCAAAGTACTCGTCTGTTTCTGGTTTTATGGTTTTCAGTCGAGTGAGCAGCGGGTCTTTGAAGCCCCAGAGCATCTCTTCCACGGTGTGTGTCATGAACAGAGTCGTGCCGAGGGAGCCCATGAACATAGAGGTACCAGACTTGACCCAGAAACTCATGCCTTTGAGACGATCCATGACCGCCTGTTAGAGAAAGAGAATCTGAAAATCAGACGCACAAACTCTCTCTCACACACACACACACACACACACACACACACACACGCACACACACACGCACACACACACACACACACACGTTGTGTCTCCATGTTTTCTGGGGTCTCTCCATAGGTGTAATGGTGTTTCTAGACTGTATGTGGTATTGTCCTAAACCTACCCCTTACAGGAAACTACACACACTTTTAGATGATCAAAAAAATTAATTTTTAATGTTTTATAGGCTTGTTTCCTCATGGGGAGCTAAAACATGTCCCGACAAGGTCAAAATTGACTAGTATTCCTATCTTTATGGGGACAATTGACCCCCATAATGTGATAAATATTAGATGCACAGACTCTCACACACTCACCACGGCCGGGATGTTCACAGTCGTCACCATATCCTCTTTCGGGTCTCCTACTGATTTCTCAGGTAAAAAGACAAAACTCTTGACGGTATAAGCTGAGACCTTCGTCCCGTTATCCACAAACGTCACGTTTTGTTTGGGCCTGTACTGTCTGAAGACAAGACAAGCAAAACACCACTGACTTGAGTCAAATAATACCAGTACATCTCTGACAGCACTGTGTACAGAACCAATGAAAATCATGACAATGAGCCACAAATGGCTGGATAAAGCTAGTAATAATTGTAAGACAGAAGAAATAATATATTATAATGAACATGCTTACATAAAAAAATATTATTTAATACATTTATTATATAT
>JAUCMU010000007.1:529005-542299 GCA_032275025.1 Enteromius treurensis | reverse complement strand
ATTGGTGATATTTACAATCAATTTATGAATGAAAATAAAATTCCACACCAAACTTTTTTCAGTCGACATGAGAGTTGACAAAAGAAACCTTTATATTGATGTCATCACCAGCCAACATAACTCCAGCTTCATTCATCACACCGGAAAAAGGTTAACTATTGGTTAAGGTCATGATTAAGGGTATGTTTTTGTAATGCCAGGCCAACAGAGGGAGCTCTCACCTCTGACCTGTCTGTCTTCGATTCTTCTGCAGTTTCTTCCTGTATTTTGGCCGTTTAAGCTGGGCCATGCCAAACAGAAGACTGCGACGTATTGTTTTGCTGTGGGCGACTCTACCAAGTGTTTTCTGTAACTATCCTGTTTTCATGCCATTGTCTTTGTCACTGCCATAGCCTTGTTCTCCTTTCTTTGTCTCACTTTGGATTGTCCTCTTGGATTTTGACCCTGGACTATTGCCTGTTGTTTCGCGGCCCTGACCATTGCATGTTTCTGTCTCACCCCTGGATATTCCTGTTTGCTGGTATTTGGACCCTGCCAGTTTTGACCACGTTGTGTTTTTAATAAAAGCTTCAACGCCTGTCTGTTACAGTTTTGTATGTATGTTGATGTTGTTTTATAACATAAAACACCATAGGATAAAAGGAAGCATGTTATGTTTTATGTTGTTTCGCTAAGCAATGCTGTTATATTTTATAACAGAAACATGCTGTTATGATGTCATCTTTTGTAAAGTTATATCATTTCCATATTTAATTCAATGCGTTACTTGCCAACTCTTTGTAAATATTTGTACAATTTCTAATCAAACTGCTTCTACGTTTTGTTTATTTCTCTCACCATGTATGAAAGCAAAACTGAAATTTGACAAAAACTGTAAAAAAAAACCTATGGGAGATCAGTAATTAGGTCATTCTCGTTCACTTGAGGTCACGACCTCTGACCTCCAGTGCTACATTATTGCCGGCTCAAAAGTAACATTTCTAAATTCCTCAGACGCTGATAAAGTTCACATGTTCTGGCTCAATCGGATCACATTAAGTTCAGCCAGCAGCAGAGAGACGCAGGAGTATGACGAGAAGTATGAAAGACTGTTACTATTAGATACTCTGAATCCACACCGGGTCAAACACAGACGACCTCTGACCGGCCGAGCGCTGGCGCCGTGTTCAGGGTGATTGGACCCGGGAGGTGTGTTTGAGCAGGACAGAGATCACAAACAGCACAGCTTTAACTAGTGACTCAGCACTATCATCAACATCATCAATCTGCTTTACTGACCAACGACTACCCAGTCAGACTCGATGAAGACCAGCTGTCCCTCAGAAGAGTCGAAAGCATGGAGGAGGATCGGTTCATGTGCTTGTTCTGAGAAGGAACCAGTTAAAGGCGCTTTCCTCCTCACTTCAGCAGAAAGACGGTTAACTACTGACCATACTAAAGCCGGTAACAGCCGTTGCTCACTTACAGAAATAGGGAGATTTCTTGGAAACCAGGACCGATTTACAATACAGCTTAAATCGCTGCGACGTGATTCATCAGAATATAACAGCAGCGATCGAGTTTGACCTATGTCACGAGACTGATATGATGCAGATATATATTGCTCTTCTGTAAGTCAGACACAGTTATGGGTTCAAAATCGCAATATGTTTGATATATTGTTCAACATCAGTGATAATGAGCAGAGGTCACTGCATTCAACATCTGAACCACATTAACTTTCAAACCTCTCAGCTAAGCTGAAACACACACACACACACACACACACACACACGAGAGGCTGCACTGAATGACCCTCCTTAACACAAACACACCTCACAGATCACATGACCATCGGCTCACACTCGTTCCTCGAATCAACTGCTGAAACATTTATTTTCCTCTCGTCTTTTCTCATGTAAAAATCCAGCAGGGACCTGCCAAGACATCTAGAAAAAACACTCAAGTATTCGCACAGAACAATGAGGTGTTTATATCTAATCTTCTCTGGCATTTAAGACGCATTTAATAGCCAAACGATTATTTATATGTCAAACGACATCTGCACAAGCCAAGAACCCTACCATTCAGATACTAATTTCATTTTTTTTTTATTTACTTGTTGTCTCTTCTGCTCCTCAAGGCTGCATTCCTTTGATGTAAAAATACAGTAAAACTTGTGAATTATTAGAATTTAAAAGAGCTGGATATGTGTTAAACTGTATTTTCAGCATCATTACTCCAGTCTTCAGTGTCACATGATCTTCAGAAATCATCCTTATATGCCGATTTGCTGCTCATGAAACATTTCTGATTATTATTAATGTTGAAAACAGTTGTCCTGCTCAATATTTTTGAAACATTGTAACATTTCAGGTGCATTTACTGTGACTTGAAATCAATTTATTCTGTCTTTGATGAATAAAAGCTGTGATTTCTTTAAAGAAAGGCATTGCGTTTGACCATTTTCCTTGCACTGAACTGAAAACACTTCTTCAACAAAACAAAGCTCGAGTAGAATGGTTTATTTTGTAGCAGTGGGGAAAAACATGCTAAAAGCTGCACTCAATCTAACCAGACTATCATAGTTTGTGAAATAAACAGAAAAGCCTCAATCTTCGGAGGTGGATGTCAGCTTAGCAAACATCAACTCATCAGGAGGTGTGTGTTTTCTAAGACGGATGTGGGGCTCAAAATATGATTTTGTGTGTAGTTTATGATCTGGAGAACTGAAGGAATGAGGTCAGACTCAGACAGACAAATATCTCAGTACGACAAGAACTTGATTGCTTTTCTGACTAAATCTGCAGCCCTAAAACTACAAGCAAATGCTAGCGCAGAAGACAGTACCATTGTACTTTTTGCTAATTTTTGTAACAATTTAGTTTTTTTCCTGAAGCACAAAACCACTTTCACAGACTTTTACATGAACTGTTCTCTCCAGATGCAATGACCTGCTCAATCTGAATCGACTACAAACACATCTCTTTATTTGACCCAGCACTTTCTATTTTAATTCTTTTAAATATTTTAAATAATAAAAAAATAAAAAATAATAATTTCTATTTTCGGTTAATTTCACTGCTTGGAAAAAAAAAATGCTTCCCCAGTAAAATAATATAAAGAAATTATATTCTCTTTGTATTTTTCTTTTTCTTTTATTTATCCTTTATTTAATCTATTTATTTATTTATTTTTCTTTATAGGAGACATATTTATAAAATAACATTTTTTCATAATAAAATAAAAACTTTGATTTAATTGTTTTTAAAAAGTCACGGTTAGGAAATTTTGTTGTATTATTTTATTTTAATGTAAATAACATTATTAATATAAGAAATATTATACAAATACAGATAAATAAATACATAAAGTAAATATGAAATGTTTTTTTAGAATCAAAAATTAAAATTATGTTTCAGAAAGAAGTATCTTTTGCTCATCAATCCTGCATTAATCTGACTAAAAATACACAGAAAAAAGTTAAATATTATTAGAATGTAAAACACCTCTTTCTGTGTAAATATAATTTAAAGTGTAATTTATTCCTGTGATGTTCAGCTGTATTTTCACACACAATCTAACACATCCTTGATGAATAAAGTTATGAAGTACTTTCAAACAAACACAAAACAGTGTAAATTGGGCTCAGGGTTTCCTGCATTAGTGCTGCTGCTGCTGAATGATTGATGGCAGATTCATCCTTCAGTCTGTCATCAGCTTGTTTTTCTGGAGTTCCTCCTGTAATCTAGACTCTGTAGGAGCGTTCAGAAACTCAGCATTTGTGTGATCTGTCTCTTATATACAGTATAATCAGTTGTTTGTAGACGGCTGTAAACACGGGCGGCACAGACCGAAGCCATTCCTGGAGCCGTCTGACCGCTTCAATCAGCCACTGTTATTCCTGCTTCTGGGATGTGACGTTAAATTACTACCCTGCCAAAAGAACTTCATCTGCACTAAAAACAGCCTGTGCTTGGAGCTCTGAAGCTGCAGATTTAGCTGAAATGCAATACAAGAACTGAAGACTGTCCAGCTGAACAGATGAGGAGGAGAAACACACACCCTCACACACACACACACTTACAAGCATCACATTGACTAAATCCATACAATGTGTTTCCTGTTCAACACGAGCCTCTGCTCTGCAGCCCATCACATTTGCACACAAACAGAGTGGTCGGATACTTTCTCAAACCACAAAACTCTGATGCAACACCTTCACAAAGTTATAGTTCAGCAGGTTGTTCAACGCTACAACCTCTTCATCATCTGACACAGCATCATGTGTTTTGTGCTCCATAAGAGGAAAAGAAACCGGAGCACATGTCGGCCGCAGAGAAGACAGAAACACTGAGCACATGCTACACGTCACTCTGATGACACCGAGCACATGCTGCACACACAAAAAACCCACCCGTTTCCCGCCACAGCATGCTTCTGAAAAAATAAGCTTTGCAGAAAATACACAATGCTCATTTAAAAACATTTCAAATGATTTAAATCAATTATTGTGTTTTATTTACAAAAATAAAAATAAAAAGGAGAAAAATATTTTTTCTTACTGATATTAAAATAAATCACTTTAATAATGTAAAACATTAACTAAAAATTATTAGTAAAGTTAAGAAATAGTGTATAATAGTAAAAAAAAAATAACACGTACTTAAAATAATCATAATGTTAAATATTAAAAATAATTTTAAAAAAATTAAATAAAAAAACTTGTAAATATGTACAATTATATATTACAATATTATATCACAATAATAACATAAAATATCTACAAATATATAAAATAAAAATGGTAAATATTAAATAAAAGCTGACAAAGTATCTAAAGATCACGCAAAGTCCACTATAATAAAGCTCATGACAGCTGAAGAGTGAGCTGAAAACAGACTCTTACCTTCTTCAGCTTGTTGTGGATCAAGGTCTGGAAGAGTCCGGACACAAACAAGCTGATTCCCATGATCAGGAGAACAGCGCCGACGACTCCAGACGTGAACATGCAGCACGAGCCCTTCCTCATGGTGCAGGTGTCAATAAAACCCAGAGAACAGAGTCTCCTCACGACACACACACACACAGCAGATCTGTGATCAATCAGACCCTGAGCTCAGACCCAGACGCTCCTGGAGCTCCTCAGAAGAGTGAACTTGACACAGAATCAGTTCACTATTTGAATGAATAGCTGCTGTGTGGAGGGAGTGGAGTCACCCAGAGTGGGCGGGACTGAGAGAGAGAGAGAGAGAGAGAGAGAGAGAGAGAGGGAGAGAGAGAGGGTGTAGGAGGGTTTGGAGTCTTGAAGGTGACAGAGGACTTTAACTGGAGCTTGTTGTGTACCAATTCACAACTAATTTCACGTAAAAAAATCTAAAGAAAATAAGAAAAATCAAAATTACATTTTAAAATATATTCACAAAGAAAACACTTATTTTAAATTGAAATAATATTTCACAATATTACAGTTTTTTCTGGATTTTTAATCTAATAAATGCAGCCTCGATGAGCAGAAGTAACTTCATTAAACACTTACTGACCCTAAATATTTGAACGGTAGTGTAAATATTTTTAAAATATATGTGTGTGTATTTATATATACATAATAAATACATGCTGTACACATATAAAACATTTTATTATAGGTCTGATTAATGATGATTCATCGTTTGACAGAAAAAATGATGCAGAAATTATAGCACTGTATCTTTTTCTCTGTCTCTTAAATGATTACAGTTATAAAGTTAAGGCACATTACTTGTCTCTCTCTTACCAGCTTCTGAAGCTACCAAGAGTTCAGATATGCACTATTGTGACATGTCTGATAGAAATCCCAGGCCTCCAGAGAAAAGTGGTTGCTCTCTCCACACGTTGCATTCACATAAATCAAGATTTGATTATTACAGTTCTTTCTTTTTTATTGCAATGCGAAGCACAGTCATATTTCATATAGTATGTACTACTAAAGAGTGCAGTTGACTAAATCACTGACAGTACCTCAAACAGTTGAGATTTCTCAAACTAACTGATTAAAATGGGTGAATTTAAAACAAATAAATGGGTAATCGTATTTTATTTTTCACACTTGACTTGGGTCATTGCTGCTATACAGTGACTTTTCTCTCTCTATGATTTGCTTACTCATATTCTCTCTAACATAGTCACATATAGAGTCTTACACAGAGTCTGTATTGTTTCCCATTCTACCAAAACGCTTTTACCCTACTACTGTTTCGGCTATCAAAAACATTTGGAGCATTTTTGTTCGTTAAATATGAGTTTTTAACTGAGCGACAGCGTAACAGATGAGATGGGGACGTGCGGATCCATTGGCAAGGCTTTATTAGCAGGCATGGTCGTACGGCCAGGGTCAGACAGAAGCAGAGGAGGTAAAACACAAGAGTAGTCCAGAAAGGTTGCAAGGGTCAGTCGATCTACAAATAAAATCAGAAAAGGGCAAAACCAGAACATTAATCCAAAAACTGTGCAGAGGTCGGTATACAGATCATCAAAAACAAGACGGGACTAGAGGAGGGCAAACGCTTTGTATGATGATGAACACTCGGCAGCTTCCTAGCAAACACACGCGGGTTATAAAGGGGAGACAACGAGTTAACAAGGGGTGATTAGTGATGAATTGTCATGGAAACTAACAAGAGCGCGAAGGGAAGCACTGAAACAGTGGGGATCACACTTCATAATAAGTGTTTAAGTCATGACCGGGAAGCACAGACAAAGATTACACACACATTACAGTCCGGGGATGAGTGCTCTCTGGTGGAGTTGGAGGGCACTCTGACAGGTCATCTATCTTCCTACTATTTTCTCTGACACATTCATGGTAGTAGGCTACTTTTGCTGTGCCAAGCTTTAGTCTATTTGATCGCAGAACTCTTCAGGAGCGCACAAATGTGCGGAGCTGCAAATATGTTTGTTGAAGCTATGCCACTGCCTTAAAAATAAAGATAATGAAAGTTTGTTAAGACCCAATATCTATCCTTGCCAGACTTTGTGATATAAATACTAACGGTCAAGATGATGTGTAGTACCCGGATGAATCTGTGTTAGTAGTTTTACCGGTTGTAATCGTGGAATAACATGCATAGGCATATTGCCACTGACCAATCAGAATCGAGTATTTCACAAAGCCGTGTAATAAAGGTTGATCAATTAAAAGGTGTTTCAGTTGGCAAATGCCGCGAATCTTTTTCACAACAGAGCGGAGAGCATACCGTGTATCCAAGTCCGCTGCGGTTTTAGATTTCCTAAACTATAATCTTAAACTCGCCGCTTACCGTCTACGTCACGCCTCTAAGCCCGCCCTCTGGTGGTTGATTGGTCCTGTCGTTTTACAAAGACTTTATTTACAATTTAAACATTGTTTCTAGTTTATCAAAAATAAAAATGCTGTATAAATCAATAATGGGATTGGATTCAAATTTATTGTCAATACACATGCAACGCAATGAGACCCCCTGATCATACACAAACATTTAGGGGTAAGACAGATCAACGAGAGGTAGTGAGAAAAAGAAATAAGATACATAAGGGGAAAATGAGGAATGTGTAAGCCTCTGAACAGTCTGTAACACTCTGTATCAGGTGCCCTTGGAGCAGGGAGGAGGACCCCAGAGCCACTCGTTATCTTAATCACCTGGAGAACAAAGGCCAGAGCTTGTGGTCAGTGTCGTCCAGACCGGAGATTGAACCCACAAGCTCTCCCACGAGCCGTCTCTGCTCACTCGATCACTTTGTTTTGGGGAATGTGGGTGAAACTGCCAGAGAAGGAGGGGCTGGTGAGGCTGGGTGTAGCTAAAATGGTGTAGGTAAAAATGTAGCCAGATTCACTGGTTAATGTGGGGTAGGTTTAGGCGGTAGCATAGTGTAGGAAGTTAACACGGTGATTGACACAGCCAATAAAATCTTTAGAATCATCTCTGGGGCGGAGTTTGCACTGAAGTTGATTTGGCGAAAAAAAATTGTGTCAATAAGAGGAAGCCACGCCCCGTTTTCGAGATCTCCAGTCTGCAGTCATACCCTTCTAACAATTTCAGTACAGAAGCGAATTGAAGTACAAAGTCTGACATAGTCGGACTAGAATTTATTTACTCAGTAAATACTACCCCTTTTTAATAGAATATTTGATATTTTACACTATATGACTCATTCTATGATTGTAGGTACATTTGGTGTCCCCGTCTGTCCCTGTCAACTCTGTTACCTAGGTAGACTTACAATGCTGACAATAGTTTAACAGAAGTGACATAATTGTTTTTATTTTCCCCAATAACTCCGCTTGCTGGCATAAATGCTAAGAAAATATGACACTAATGAAAACATGATTCAAAGAGCTTTAATAACCCAGTGTGAGATCAGTAATAAATTCTGTTTTCCTTTTGATACTTTAGTAACAGAGTTGACCTTCTACAAAATAACTCTTGGTGTGAGACGTTTTTAGATTCAAATATTTTCTCAGAGAGAGCACAGATAATTTTCAGAGTTGCAGACCTTGTCAGTGAGAGAAAGTGACATCATTTCCTGTAACTTACACCATTCTAAGAGATAATTCCGCCAATTTATAGGCAAAATACGGCATGGTAACAGAGTTGAAGATTTGGGGACACACTGTTTTCTAAGAATTAAAAAAATAATAATAATTTAATTTTGTAGAATTAAGTAAGTAACTATTTAGGGCTTTTACAAATAAAAAAGTATTATAAAACATTGGGCACTGATACATGAAAACACACTGACTAATGCGGATTGCGGACAAGAAGAAATTATTTTTAGCTATTTAAGACACTAAAATAAATTATTATATGGACTGTAACATCTTGTAAGTGGTAACAATAAGTAAAGAATAATAATAAATAAATTAAAATAATAAAAAGTAGAAATAATAATGACTTTATTTTGTGGGAACACCAAATGTATCCACAATTATAGAATCATCCATATTTAAATATATATATATATATATATAGATAGATAGATAGATATATAGATAGATAGATAGATAGATATACATACATATTTTTATGTTTTATTTAACGATGATTATGAGGTGAAACAGTTCTTGATGTTTCGTGACAACTTTTGATAAAGTTTGGATAATGACAGCGTGTAAAATATAGTTTATTTTATCTTTTCTTGATTTTGAGCTAAAATGATTCCTAATGTTTTGATAAAGACAATGAGTGTTTATATTGAAGCATTTGGGGAAAATGTGCAGTATTGCGTGATGTCTTTTCCTGTTTCTTTTACCAGGGCAAGCATCTTTAAATGTTTGAAGAGAAAATCCTCAGCTATTTAGCAAAACACGTTAAAATACCTGTTTTCAACATAGTGAGACGAAACAGCTGCAGACCTCATAAACACACTCTGTGTAAGTCAAGGACACTCGCCCGCTCTCTCTCTCTCTCTCAATCACTTCACTATTTCCTTACATCTTATCTTCCCATTTTTCATGACCCTGCTGTATCTCGCTGGTCACGCAAGTCTTTCTTTAGAAATGAGGGTGTGTTAAGTGCATCACGGGCAGTAAAGGGGAAGTATGTGACCTTCAAGTGTCATATAGAAAGAAGAAGAAAGCCGACCTCTGACCTCTCCGCGCCGGACACTTGAGGAGTCAGTGGAAAACATCTGTGTATCCGGGCGTGGATGGGCCGCTCAGAGAGAGCGAGAGAGGGGGCAGTGTTTGTTTCAGATCCGCATGTACAGGTCAGTCGGCATAAAGTTACAGGAGTTATGTTGAAGCAGAACACACTCATAACAAACAACACACACACACACACACTGATCACTCAAGTTCACTTCAGTCAGCAACCCTCGGTTTTCCAATTTTTTCATTTGAACCTTAACAAAAATAATATAGATAAACCCACAAATATTAATATTTTCATTATATTTTACTTATAATTGATATATATATATATATATATATATATATATATATTGCAAGATCCTGATCATAGCTTTCTTAATATTTCAAAGTAAACTTTTAAATAAAGAAAATTCCTTAAAAAATTTCATAAAAAAAAAAAAAATCAAATCACACTTCAAAAAAATATCATAAAAAAAAAAAAAAAGCAAGATCCTAATCGAGAGTATTTTTAATTTTGCTTTTAATAATTTAATAAAATGAAATAAAAATGCATGCATTTATATAAATGATATTTGCACAGTCATTTTTCCCTTGTGACATAATTTAGATGATGATTAAGGTCAAGCTGGCATTGCGTCTGTGGTTGGTGGTTTTGGACTGTGTATCAGAGAGCAGCGAGTACAGCGGTCATGTGTGTGAGCAGTGAAAGGTCAGATCAGAGGTCACGCCCTTTTACCTGCATTCTCTCAGATCATGTGATGCAGCACATCCTCTTCACAGTCAATCACACATTCCAGAACAGCAGGAAGCTGTTACCGCGTTACCCTTGACCTCCATACAGCCCATAATGGCTCTGAGCTCTGGGTGAAAGGTGTGTGGATAAACATCTGACCATCAGACGAGGAACAGGTTAATGACACCTCCTGCTGGTGCGAGACATTGCTGGGTTACTAAACGGAGCACTTCTAGAAATGTGAAAGCTAGTGAATTAACTCTACAGACTGCAGCTGTAAGCAGCCTCAGACGTGTTTGTATGCCGTTCACTGCGTGTGAAGCCGCAGGCTCCTTTATTCAAACAATCCAGCGCCGTCGTCACGGAGACCAACAGGAATGTCCCAGGTCCCGTGACGAGGGGCCTCACTAAGGTCCTTTATAGTACAGACTGATTACTGGCCACAGGAAGAGTCCCATAATAATGAGTCTGAAAGAAGTCTCTTCTGCTCAGCAAAGTTGCATTTATTTCATGATCAATGCTGTAAAAAATATGAAATATTATACTCATTTAAAACATCTGCTTTCTGTGTGAATATCTGTTCAACTGTAATTTATTTCTGTGATGTTCGGCTGTATTTTCAGCATCCTTTCTCCAGTCTTCAGTGTCACATAATCCTCAGAAATCATAATAATATACCGATTTACTGCTCAACAAACATTTTCTGATTATTATCAATGTTGTGAATATTTTTGAGTGAACTGTGATACATGTAATTTTTCAGTATTCACAGAAGAATAGTAAATTCAAAAGAACAGCCTTTATTAGAAACAGAAAGCTTTTGTAACATTATAAATGTGTTTACTGTCATTTTTCAGCAACTGAATGCGTCCTACATGAATAAAAGCATTGATTTCTCATTGTTTTCATTCTTTCTTGGAAGGCATCAGTGTTTGGACTCAAAGGCCCCCTGCTGTCCAACACAATATACTTTAGGAGCCCATATGGACTGAGACATCTGCGCTGGTATCTTCCTTTCATGCCGTTTTTACATTTTTCATTAATAGAAACTGTAAAAATGTATGCATTAGATGAAATAACCATAATTTTATATTTCCAAAATATTCACCAATTCCAAGTGCTCCTACAAAACAATAGTCTATTAAAAAAAATAGTATAAATATAATACAAAAGCAAAACATTTAAAATAATAATAATGAAGTAAATATAAATAAAATCTATTTAAATAAAATGATTTCATAAAATCTATTAACCATGTGGCCAAAGCTGGAAAAACGTATTCAATTCAATTATTATTAAATTATTGTTTATTAGATTTTATATAATTTAGTAATAATAATGTTTATACTTTTAGAATATATACAAAATGACAATTAAGTAACAATTAAAAACGAATTCTTAAATTTTAATTATTTATTACATTTCATATATTTATTTAATAAATTACAGATAACATTTTATATAACCTATTGAAATATTTATTATTTATTTGAAGCTGCATTCATTTACTGAAGGGTTTCCTTGAGCGTCCACAGGAGCAGAAACATCACCCGTTAATAACAATGGATCCTGAAGGGCCCCTGTGCTGAAGGACAGGGCCCCCCCAGCTTTATGCTGAAGGAGGGTCGGATCAGATGCTCTATTGTGTGTTTGCTCTCAGAAGGAGACGCGTCGCTTTGATTCATTCCTGACTGAAACAACAACGGACGCTCAGGGGCCCAGATGAGCACATACATGAAACAAACAAGGGCCCGAGTGTTCAAGCCCCAGACTCTATACCCACAACCTCAGACAACAATACACACACACACACACACACACACACTGCTGTAGGGCTTCAGGGGGTCCAATGCTTCTGGGGTTAAATTTGGGAAGCGTTTCCCGGCATTCACGAAAAACAATGATGGGAACGTCAAGCTAGTATGTAAAGACAAAGATGTATATATATATATATACAGAGCTTTAGTGAACGTATGAAAACACAAACATATATAATTATCATAAGCTCATGCTTCTTCTGATCTCCTGCAGACTAATCTAGTCACTGATAATTCATCTGAATACTGCTCGATATCAGACTTTCATCTGGATGATCATAACATTTGTATTATTATTACAATTTCTGAGAACGTTATAGGAGAACATTCAAAAATAAGACATAATGTTTGTACAATGATAAAATAGTTAAGATAAAATGTTTTGATGCTGGATTAAAGAATCGGTGAATCACTTTAATTGATTCATTTGAATATGAATTGTTCTAAGTGTTCTAAGAACGTTCTCTAAAAGTTATGAACACACATTTATCCAGTAGCATTAATATAAAACTATTAATACATTGCTCATTTTTTTTTTCTTAAAGAAAATAGTTCACACTTGTTTCAGAAAGTTCAAAGAACAGTTACAGTTAAAGTTGTAAAATGAAATTTTCTCTTAATGTTTTCTACAACCAAGAAAAACTTTAAAATGTTCACAATTGACAAAGTTTTCAGAAATAGTGTGTTCATAACTTGATGCAAATGTTAGCAAAATTTTCTCAGAAAATAGCTGGTAAATTAATAAATCACAAATGAATAACGAATTGTAAAACTACTATAAATCTTGGCTGTATGGATGTTTATAGTGTTGTAGAAAAGCAAATGTATTTTTGCAAAGCTCTATATGTTGGATTTATATATAATCCAGTAAACTCACATAAAGTAATCTCAAAACAAACAACATCATGATTTTGTGTGTATTCTGAAAAGCGCTCTATGAATAAATGTGAATAACTGACCGACACGGATCAATCTCGGCACTGAACATTAAATTATGGATAAATGGACCAGTTTTATTATACGGAGAAACAACAGAATCAGAGACTTTCACAAGATGTGAGTTACCATCCACACACATATTGTGTCTCCATGTTTTCTGGGGTCTCTCTCTTCATAGGTGTAATGGTGTTTCTACTGTACAGACTGTATGTGGTATTG
>JAUCMU010000007.1:499278-520916 GCA_032275025.1 Enteromius treurensis | reverse complement strand
GCTTTTATTTTCATATTTTAATTTTATTTTGATGCATTGGTTTTAGTTTTACTACAGTTAACAATTTTATGACCTAAATTTATATAAAAATTGTGCTCTGCTTCAAAGAAAATCACTTAATATAGCAGAAGTGAAAACCTGCAAAGACAGCATGGTACCTAACATTTTTCTTATATTTCTAATTATTTTTCTTTTAAAGTAAATAAATAAATGTACATTTATGCAAGTACTTTTATGTTTATTATACGATTAGAGCATATATATATATATATATATATTTTTTTTTTTTTTATTATTATTATTATTATATATGTATATAATGTATACATTTTAAATTAGCTTGTTTTATTTAATTTTATTTTTTGTCACATTATAAACAATTTAAAAAAAATTCCAGTTAAAATTTAAATTTAAACTTTTTTTTAATTAAATGTTTCTTTTCCTTATGTATAATTATAATATATATATATATATATATATAATTATTTTATTTTATTTTTTGTTTATTGCAGCTGTATTTCAATTAACAATTAATTTTTTTACAGTTTTCGCGAAGGAAGTGATGCGAGAGCCTCACCAATGGCGTCTGCTGTCGGCACATGAACACGATGAAGATGATGCCCAGTAAGATGCCTACACTGATCACTATGAAGGGGATGTTTATAATCACATTAGCCTCGTTAACAACCGCGTACAGCTTCTTA
This sequence comes from Enteromius treurensis, assembly GCA_032275025.1. NCBI lineage: Eukaryota > Metazoa > Chordata > Actinopteri > Cypriniformes > Cyprinidae > Enteromius > Enteromius treurensis. Next base: position 520,212 of record JAUCMU010000007.1, on the reverse strand, counting down.
GCAGATTCCTCGTCAATAAGGACGCTCTGGAAAACAGGATGGAAGCGTTTAGAAGATTAGAAGAAGAGACAGAAATGAAGAAAAAAACACTTTCATATTTCCTCTTCAGTCCCTGTGTTCTTCTGCCTGATAACATGAACTCCAAATAACTGCTTTAGAGTTAAGATCTCATTCGACAGAACTATGATCTTTTTTCATTCAGTTCACTTTCATCCAGAAAAAAATAATAATCTAATGCTGAAACTGGTTTATCTGTTTATTTTTAAACTGATGCAACTGTCTCATTAACTCTTTCATGCCTTGTGGCGTTCAAAGGTTAATATAAAATTTGCATCATGTTTGGACACTTTATCTGTTGCACCTTTCACCTGATTTTGCATCTCCACAAAGCAACAAATACACATGTGATGAAAAAGTCAAGACAGAAGCACTCGATCCGTATGGACCGCAGCTTCACAGAAAATCAGGATATTCCTGTTTACAATATCTTAGTACTGTATCTTCTTTAGAGTTGGATTTAGCAAATTAGATCTGGATGAAAGCATACAGAGTAGAATTTTGTCACAGTATATAAACCATCCAATAGGCGAGGTTTGAAATATGGTATATGTGGCTTTATGTGACAGTGGAAAAAGTTAAAAAGGAAGTTTTTCAGTTCATCTTTCTGGAACCTGAACCCATGACCTTGACCTTGCAACTATTTGAGTTTAACTATCTGAACTCAACAGGAACACAGGTTTGACATGTAGACAAAATTTGACATGCTATAAAAGCCTTATGAAAATATAGATGATCATTTTCTAAAATATTACCTCATTAAGGTACATCACTGGAAACACCAGTGTCTGGATCTTCCCGGTTTGACTGCAAAACAAAAAAGAAAATATGATTTCGATGGCACGTAAAGATGGTTTGAGCACGTTCATTATAGGAAAGTAAAACTAAATGTGAAAAAAAAAAAAAAAAAAAAGTAACAATATTTCTCAATATTTAAATTTTCATTAAGTTTAAATACTAAAGTAACTACAATTAAAAATAAAAAAAAATTATTAAAACCTTAGCTAAGATTAAAGTGCAACTAGAAAATAATAATAAAATATTATAATATAAATATAAAAATATTAACTAGAATTATAATCATACCATTACACATGGATTTAGGATTTAGACCCATTAACAGAGGTTACAAATGAATGCCATATTTGTAATATAAACAAAACAAACAAACAACAAAAAACATTATATATAAAACTTTCACTTATTTTACATTTATTTCAGCTAGGTGTGAAGGTAACATTTCTTTATTTTGTTTTGCAAATAAATTACTACAATTAATGAATAAAAAATGAAAGCAAGCTATAAAAATAAAAATATTAACTTAAACTCTTAAAGATGGACCCTGGAGCACAAATCTGAGACTTAAAATCTGAGGGTGCACAAAAGTCTCAATATTAAGAATGTCGCTTTTAAAATTGTGCAAAATAAATTCTAAGCAATGCATATTACTAATCAAAAATTAAATTTTGATATATTTACTGTACATATATAATGGAACATGAAATACTGTAATGGTAATGATACAAATCACTAATGCAAAATTAGTAATTTTGTGGAAATTAATGGAAACTAATGGTAGGAAATGTAAAAATGTCATCATGGAACATGATTTTAATATCCTAATGATTTTTGGCATAACAGAAAAATGGTTAATGTTGTACAATGTATTGATGGATATTTCGACAAATGCACCTGTGCTGCTGATCATACTGAAATAACACTGCTTTAGACCAATCGGCATGGTTTGAGACGAATGCAAACACACATCCCTTAAAGAGAAAGCCTCTCAGATGAAAGGACTGTGGGAAGGCAGCTCTGATAATTACAGGCGAGGAGAGATGTTTTCCGTTCACACGCTGATGAGCAGGATTTATCTGCGCGTTCAGATAGATCGCATTTCAAAACCAAGCCAAAAAGCTGCCAGGCCAAGTGGGACATTCAGCAGTGTCGAGTCTTCAGTGGGACCACCTGACCCCCAAACAAACTCAGCTTCACGTCCGAAAATAACACGCAGCTGTCAATCATTACAGCTGGACTGATCTACTTCAGGTCATGGTTCGGGTTTATGTAATGAGCTCATGTAACCCAATAGCAGGACTCCAAACAACACCTTACTCCATCAGATGTCCTTCTGTCGTTACAGGCCTAGAATAATCCATCTGTGGCCCATTTTACATGGATGACATCAATCTTTCGGCATTTCACAGCAAAAGAGTGCCGATCAAAATATTAGAATACAGACTTCAAAGGCTCACCTGAACCCCGGGATCTGCTGCAGGTAGACGTTCACCTGAACACGCTTGGCACCCCGAAGCAGCATTCCAGTGAGCTGAGAACACACACACACACACACACACAATCAGTGTCAGATTCACTGCAAAAATCACTTTCTGAATACTGGTTAATATTACTCAATACCAGCTCATTGGTAACTCAACAGCTAGTAATAATTTAGATCATGAATAGAAACATTGAACATTAAACATGCTGTATCAAAATAAGACACTAAATAAAATTAAATGAACTAATTTATATGCTCATTCTATGCATACTACATAGTATATAGTACACTATACTAACTATATGCATGCTGTACTCCCTATAAGGAGACTATACTCATATGAGAATTATACTCACACACACACACACACACACACTATACTCATTATTTAATTCTTTTAAAATATTATTTCATGTAAATTTAAAGGAATAGTTCACACAAAAAATCAAACTTCAAAACTCTGTTAGACTGGCTTTCACAGAATAGATACTTCCTGGTTGGATTCTGAGCACCAGATGTGAAGGATGTGTTAAACCTCAAACACACCTGCTTATCTAAGAATGAATCGAGGTGTGTGTATGTGTGTGTGTGTGTATTAGGGATGCAGCGATAAACCGGTTTTGCTATTAACTGTGATTTAACTCATCACGGTTAATTAACAGTAAAGGTTCTGCTAAGCCGAGTTTTTATCTGCCACACAGAACAGGACTCTTGAGCAAAACTAAAACACAGTTACACTAGCGGTTCAGCGGCTTAAATGATGCGCTTATAGAGACATGGACCACCGAGGCTACTACACGCATTACTAACTGTGACAGAGGACTAACAGATCCTGTATTTCCCCCGGAGAAATGTCTGTCGATAGTGAGTACACCAAGAAGGTGTCATTTAAATATTGCCGTAAAAAAAGACTGCTAAAGAATGACTGCATAATGAATAATGGACAGCTAGATGTACATTGAATGATTTTAATGCATTGCAATAATATTTTAGTTAATTCCCATCATTAGGAACAGTTTCCCCTGTGGGTTAAATAAAGTTAATATTAGTGGTATATTAATAACACTTCAGAAACTTTTATTTACTATCACAGTTGTGGTATTCATCACAAGTAAATACCGTGTTTTCACCATGTCTACCCCGGTACGAAAGAAATGTAACCATTAAACACTTTAGTGATCTATTTCTATTTGTTATTTTCAAAAGATAAATACGTCATGGATATTTACAGAGCAGAGGTCACTTTTTTAAATTCCAATGTGAGAGATGGACTGTTTATTATTGAAGAGAGATTCCTGTCACATGCACATAACAAGAGCCTGACTCTAAACCTCCATCCTTCGGTAGAAATCAAATCAAATGACTGTATATATATAATAATGATTCAGTACCATGGTACGTGGTGGTATTAGCGTCTGATACGGTTACTGTAGCAGTTTTATAGGGTAAAAGGAGCACCTGAATCGCTTCCAAGTGAACCTATACAAACACCATAAAACACACCCACAGTCCACTTTATCCTGCTGATCCGTGGAGATCCCAAACCTGCGGCTAAAGCACACGTGCTCCTGGAGGAATCTAGTGCTCCAATTATTGGGTTTTATTGAACGTCTGAAGTCTCTTGCACAAAAACTCTGAGCGCAAACAACAACTCCCACAAATTAACCAAAACAGCCACCGGTTTAATTACTAACTAGCGACAGGAAGTGGGACGCGTCTGGACTAACTGGGAAATCAGATAACACAAGTGTCATATGTGTGTTTGTTCTGACCGTAAATAATGAAATACAGATGCTGTCATTCATCCATTCCCTCGCTCAGGAGTTTTACAATGAAACTCAGTAGTGTTGAAGACCTGAAGCTGAGTGTGGAGTGATGATGCCCTCTTATGGCAGTGCAGAAAAACACATACTATATACAATCTTTACACTACATACGCTTTACTGGTTATTTACATGTATAATTATTACAGCTACATTCTATATTTACTCATTCTATACATGCTGTACTCATATGCACACTATACTCGTACACACTATACTAGTTATTTACATGTATACTCATATACATACAATATATATATATATAAAAGCTACAATCTATACGCATTCTATACATGCTATACTCATGTACACTAAACTCGTATACAAGTATACTCATACACAAATATGCGACACTCTACATACTCATATGCACACTACTCGTATACACTATACTTGTTTTAATACTTATGTACTGTATACTCATTATACACACACTATATATTAAAGCTACACTCAATACCCATTCTAAACATGTTGTGCTCATATGCACTATACTTCTTTATAGTATACTCACACACACACAAATGTATATATATATATATATAAACTACACTCTATACCTATAATCATATGCACACTATACTTATTATTTTATACTTATGTACTGTATACTCATTATATACACACTATATATAAAAAAAGTTACACACTATACTCATTCTATGAATACTATACTTATATGCGCACACTATACTCGTATACACTATACTCATTATATACACACTATTCTTGGGTTTTCAAATATTTCTAAAATATAAAGGTGCCTATATATAAGCTTATAAATGTTAAATAAAAAATCTCATTGGTGTAAAATCGCACTCCACCATGTGCCTGTATCTCTCATTGTTGTCTGATGCTTGAAGACAATGAGCAATGAAACAAACGAACGTCCCGCAGGTTTATGTTTATCAACCGAGAGGATCATTTACTGTTTCACTCAACTGTTATTATATTGCACTTTTCTGAAAATTTCTACGTGGAAACATGCAAGTGCATCAATAAAGCATAAACATCAAGGAAATTCTGTGTGGCTGTGATCACGCAGCATTTACGTTCAGCGACCAGAAGAAAATGTCAGTTTCTGGTCACCTCATCAGACTCTTTGATCACTTACCGGATTGACATCTATGAGCGTCTCGTGCTCCTCCTTGTTAGGATTCATACCTAACACATCCTGTACGAATTTGTCATCGGCCTGGTAGAAATGAGGGGAGGACATGATGATCGGCGCACCTGAGAAGAGACACACATGTTAGCAGGACGTCCCAACATCTGTACGATGATAAACAGCATTCAGACTCTCACAGACCTTCTTTGCAGACGCTGACATTGAGGAGGCCAGAGCCGAGACAGTTTCCAGCCGGCACACAGAAGCCTGCGTTATCCGGGTTAATCGTAGAATTGGCGAAAACCTCCCTGGGTGGGACAAAGCGGAAACCGGGAATCCCTCGTACGCTCACCTCAGACTCGTACTGGGCATATATAGACCTGTCAAAACAAACATACATTAAACACACTCTGATAGATGCCTTTAATTAGGACTGTGGTCTTCTTTCAGTAAACAAGCTATGAATCTGAAAAGCAGATTTGTGCTTCAGCTTGACCTACTTCTCAGATTTAACAGCTTTGTTTGTGTAAAATGAATGTGGCTGAAGAATTGTTATTTTATAGCATGTTTTGTAGTAGTTTTGCTTGTTTGGACGCCTGGTTTAGACCGAAAGCAGCATGAAGCATCACACATGCTTGACCCACATATAGCATATGACCTGATAAAAAAAGTCATTCTTTTAGAAAAAGTGCATGATCACACATAAACACGTAGTTCAACAAGTCACACGTTCAGACCCGGTATGATCAACACTGAATCAATACGAGCATTTCTAAACTAAATCTTTAACCAGTGACTCAGAAACCAGTATTAATCACTTTTAGAACATTGCAATGATGAGATCTGCTCATATGCATAATTTGGCTACTGAATGTGAAGATACATTCATTTTTGTCAAATTGTCATCACATACTGTATTGTTCTAAAGATTTTTTAACAAAACGCTAGAGGTGGTTTAGCCAGTCACAGCACACTGGGCAGGCTAACCAATCAGAGTCCATCATGTATTTCTGAGGGAGTGGCTTCATAAAACCAGTAAGTTTGAAGCAGTTTTACATTTTACAAGATTAGGTTTGAAAGAGTTTTTAAAAGCTGTTTTAAGTTTGAAGCAATTTTAAAAGCTTGAAGTTTGAAGCAGTTTTCAATTTTAAAAGCTTAAATTTGAAAGAGTTCTTAAAAGCGGTCTTAAGTTTGAAGCAGGTTTCATGCTAATAGGAATTTAAAATCTTGAAATTTGAAGCAATTTTAAGTTTAAGGCAGTTTTAAAAACTTGAGGTCTGATGCAATTTTTAAAAGCAGTTTTAACCTTTAAAGGCTTGAGGTTTGAAAAACTTTTAAAAGCAGTTTTTAAATCTTGAAGTTTGAAGCAATTTTAAGTTTGAAGCAGTTTTAAATTTTAAAAGCTTAAATTTGAAAGAGTTCTTAAAAAGCGGTCTTAAGTTTGAAGCAGGTTTAAGTTTTAAAAGCTTGAAGGAGTTTTAAAAGCAGTCTTAAGTGTAAAGGGGTTTCATGCTTATAGGAATTTGAAATCTTGAAATTTGAAGCAATTTTAAGTTTGAAGCAGTATTAAGGTCTGATGCAATTTTTAAAAGCAGTTTTAAGTTTTAAAGGCTTGAGGTTTGAAAAAGCTTTAAAAGCAGTTTTTAAATCTTGAAGTTTGAAGCAATTTTAAATTTTAAAAGCTTAAATTTGAAAGAGTTCTTAATAGCAGTCTTAAGTTTGAAGCAATTTTAAGTTTGAAGCAGTTTTAAAAGCTTGAGGTCTGATGCCATTTTAAAAGCAGTTTTAAGTTTTAAAAGCTTGAAGTTTCTGAAAGTAGTCTCTTTTGTGTTCATCAAGACAGCATTTATTTGATCAAAATACAGTCAAATTGTAAAATATTATTATAATGTAAAATCTTATGAACTATTTCATGCATATCTGCATACCGTGAAGTGAAATGAAGATGATTGTGTTTAAACGCTCTGTGTCCTCACCTGCACAGATCAGAGGAGAATATATAGAGTTTCTCAGTGTTTGTGATGACTGGATGGAAAGACGCTCCGTCAGTACCATTGATCCTGTTACACCCTTCTGTGCTCCACCAGTTCAACAAACTGACAAAACAGAACAAATAATCAGTCTCCTGTGAGCACATGCTGATTTCTAAATCCATTCACGAATCTCCCCGAGATAAAACCTGCTGATTGTACCTCTGTCCGTTCCACTCGTCTATGCGAGCAAAGTCCTGGTAATTCTGCTTCCCCGTGAAGAAAATATAATCACCGTCATCTGTGCCATTTTTCTGAAACGGTCAGTGACATGAGAATGAAACACACGTACACAAACACAAGGGTGCTTTTATTTTTAAAAAATTTTAAACATTGTAAAATATTATTACAGTTTATAACAGCTGTTTTCTAAACCAGTATTTAAGTTGCTGAGGCTATAGCCAAACAGCCAAAAATACATAATATGGGTCAAAATGATTTCTTTTTCTTTTCTGCCAAAAATCATTAGGATATTAAGTAAAGATCAAGTTCCATGAAGATATTTAGTACATTTCTACTATATATGAAAATTTAATCATATGACACACTGACCTTTATTATTTAACGTTAGAGGTGTTAATAGTGATGATTGACAGACTGACCACAGCCACTAACCTTATAGAAAAGTCCAAAGTGGTCATCCATTGGGATAATTTTTTGGATTAATTTAAGCAGTGGATCTTCGTAACCCCACAGCAGGTCACCCACCCTGAACGTCCCAAACAGACCGATGTTTTGTGATTTCATCAAATCACTGACGATGTGTCCAAAAAATCCACCTTTGGTTTTCTCCATCATAGTCTGAAGACAAAAACACCGAAACACAGTGAATTATCCAATCTCAGATTTCATTTTTCATGCAAACATAATTTCTTATTTTGTATTTAGATGAAAAGTGACACGCTTTCACGCTCGTGATGCTCTCATTTGTCTGCGATTTTAGTAGGTCAGAGATCACAATCTTACCACAGCGGGGATGTTGACCGTTCGAATAATATCGTCCTCAGATCCACGTGACATGTTGGGCTCAAACACGTACGTCTTGGGATTGACAGCCTCCACCCGGGTTCCGTTGTCCAGAAATTTAACTTCCTCCTTCGGCCGATACTCCCTGAAAGAGGAAATGCAAATGTGAATCTTATTGACTCATGAAAATAACGCTGTCATGGAGCTGAGCTATTTTAAAACAACAGGTCATGTGATTTAGCACAAATAATGTCTCAAATCTGGTTTTCAAACTGCAGCAAAACGTTCAAAGTAGTTTAAAAGACTAGTTTTAATGCAGCTTTAAAATAATTTTCAAGTTTGAATTGGTTTTTAAAAGGGGCTACAACAAGCTACTTGACAAACCCCACCACAGGAGAGAAGAGGAAGAGCTGTAGCCATGCTGTCAAAACTAGCGATGCACCAAAAAAATCGATTGATATTTGAATCATGAATCTGTCTTCTAACAACTACAATGGATTCTAGTTTTAAAATCAGTTTTCTAAAGCAGCATTTCTTATTCCTTATTTCATAGCATTTCTGTCGTATTTTCCAGCGTACGAACACTGTGTGCTTTCATTTATGTCATTGCCAGCGTACTTTGTTATGCGACTGCCTTGTAATAGTTCACACAATAAACTTGAGCAAAGTTTTCAGTATGCGTATATGAAAAAATAGCAGAGCCTGTCAGCAAAAAGGATGTCTGACCCTTCTCACATTTTGTATAAGACATACTACATTTTGCCATGCAAAGGAAGGCTTGCGTGAAGATGCTATATTGAATAGTTTACTCTTTGAGATCAGAACAATAAAGTTAATTTCATTGAATAATTAAATTTAAAAACTAATCTTAAAGCTAACAAATGCCTCTAGTTTTATTCATTTAACTTGTATAAATTGTGTGTTTTTGTGCATTTTATTTTTGCATATGGTGAGCGTGAAACACGAAACACATCACTTACACGATTTGATGGTAAAATCTGTTTCTTTTCATGTTAATCGGGCCAGTTTTGATCAAGAACAACACACTATCACTTTACTTCAGAGTAGGCGGGGCAGCAAAAATAGACTCGCACCGAAACTCTGCTCCTGGGTACTGCGTGAAAGCTCTCATCCGTTAACATGGGCGCCGAAAAAAGTGCGCTGCTTACGCCCAGCTGACGCATGCAGTGTGAAACCGGCATGATGTTTCTGGCTCCACTTGAGGTGGTTTAGCCAATCACAGCACATTGGCCAGCTAACCAATCAGAGTCCATCACGTATCTCTGAGTGAGGAAGTTTGAAAGTTTTTAAAAGCAATTTTAAGTTTGAAGCAGTTTTGCATTTTGAAAGCTTAAATTTGAAAGAGTTCTTAAAAGCGGTCTTAAGTTTGAAGCCGTTTTAAAATCTTGAAGTCTGATTTAATTTTAAAAGCAGTTTTAAGTTTTAAAAGCTTGAAGTTTGAAGCACTTTTAAAAGCAGTTTCAAGTTTTAAAAAGCTTCGTTTTTAAAAAGTTTTTAAACAGTCTTAAGTTTAAAGAAGTTTTATGCTTTAAAGAATTTAAATCTTGAAGTTTGAAGCAATTTTAAAAGCAGTTTTAAATTTTAAAAGGTTAAATTTGAAAGAGTTCTTATAAGCGGTCTTAAGTTTGAAGCCGTTTTAAAAGCAGTTTTAAGTTTTAAAAGCTTAAAGTTAGAACCAGTTTTAAAAGCAGTCTTGCAGCAGTTAAATGCTTAAAGTAATTTATAAGTTTGAAGTTTGAAGCAGTTTGAGGTAGTTTTGAAAGCTTAAAGTGTGAAGGTTTTAAGTCACTCAGACAGAATGTTATGCAGTTGCTAGTGTTTTCCTTGCGGCTTAAGATAAACAAATACAGAAGCCCTGAAGTGAGTCAGGAACATAGAATATCTGATCATTAAGGGAAGCTTGATTGTGCAAGAGAAAGCAACAGCAAAAATGCAGTCATGTGAATCGTCTTCCCGTCAGTCACGCATCAAAAGGAAAACAAGACCGGCATGTAGGGTCATCACTGACCTGTACGTGTACGGGCCGATCTGCTGGACGAAGGGTTTGTCTCCCCCCAGAACCTCTGCAGGATTGGTCAGATTAAAGAAGTAAAACTGCATGTAAACCGGCGGCGGTGGGTTTTGAAACACCGAAAACGCCTCCGTTCCATTTTCCAGAACTACTTGCTGTAAGGAAAAGTAAAACATGGGTAGAAATGACCAAATCATTTTTTTACTAACTCATGGTTTCTAAAACAATGAGAAACACATAAAGCTGCTTCATACAGATAACTTCATAATATCTTATATTTCATATCCACGTGCACCTTTAGAAAAATCTGCATAAATGTATACATTTCTGGACAAGGTATTATTATGTAAAAATCAAAACAATTTCATATTTTGAACATAGGCATGATATTTTCATAAATTAACATGCATTGTTACTATGATAATTATATGTGATTATAAGTGCTTTATAAATCAAATATGTTATTATTATGTAGCTTATGTTTGGATTTCTGAATATGACATTTCAAAATATTGCCACATTATATTACCCATATATACTAGAATTGAAACACTGTGGTAAATGAATATGGTGTATATTAAAGTTCTATAACATTAGGTAAGGAGAAAATAATAAATAAATAAATAAATAAATAAATATTAAACAAAATATACTGTGATATTATAAAGAAATATTATATTATAAATGATAGTCACAGCATATGTATGAAGAACTTGATAAATAGGATATCAAAAGCACATATGAAGACACACTCATACTCACTGACCTCCTTTATGGTGTTGTTTATGAGCTTCTGAAAGACCTGCGTCAAAGCCATCGCGATCCCGGCGATCAGCAGCAGAACGCAAAGGACTCCTGCGCCGTAAACACAGCACGACCGGAGCATGATCCGGCTCGGCTCGGCTCTGACAGGGGTGGAAAAAGACACAGATCAGCTGAACCCGACTCAAGAGTGTTTACATGTGTCAGGGACTCAGCAGCGCACAGAGAGAAGTAAAAACGAGCGTTCGTCACGAGACGCGATGTGTTCCTGCAGGGGGCGCTCGACGGCTCACCGAGACGATCCTTCATAGAAACACATTCAAAATCCACCCCCGGGTTTTTGCTATTAGAACACATGTGGACGCTGGAAAATATAATAATTTAGAAATACGAACCCAAAATATATTTAGATGACATGCAAAAGAAAATACGCTGTTTTATTCAGTACAAAAGACGTGTATATACGCTCTCACCACATATAACTACCTCAGACAGCGCTGAGAAAAGTAACAGCTATCACGTGACAGCGCGGTACACGTGGGCAATAAATTAAAATTGATTCATACATTTTAATTGACATTTCAATTTGAAATACACAGTAAAGAAGCACATTTGTTATCATCATAAATTATTACTTGTTCAGTGAACCCGATCGATTAGCGACACGCCCATAATGAGACGGGTCTCGCGCTGTTTACCATCCTATCTTTTTCTATTTCTTGCAAAAAAGGAAAGAACCTTTAGACACTCATGAGTCATGGACTTTTATAACACGTTTTTCCTTCTGTTTGACTTGTGATCTGATTCTGAGAAGATGTTCATGAGAATCTTCACTGTAAAATAATCAACAGTTTCACCATTTATTATAGCTTTGCACGTTTAGAATGATTTTTAAAGTCTGCAGGAGATAAATCAAATTTAGCGAATATAATTGGAGTGGCGCAGCTAATGCGCGTAGAACATTTTGAGAAGTCACATGACCGCATCTGAGTGGAGCACCTCGCGAGCGTAGAGCGTCTAGAGGAGGTCACGTGACTCCGTGCGCATGCGCAGAGCCGCTGGCGGTTGTCTGAGTGATTTGAGTGTTCTGGATGTTTAGCGGGCGTGTTTCTGAACTGATTCTTCTGATCAGCTTCACTTTAATTTACCCTCACTTTCGCTTTCTGTTCGTGATCTGCAGTGGATTGATCTGGTGAGTTTCTGTTTTTAGTAAAGTCGCCCGTCATATAGGGAAAGCGGAAGTTACAACCGATTCAAAACATTTGTTTGACAATATTCAGATCGACTTTATTTATCCCACTCTCTCTTGATCATTCGAGACATTAAACTTATTGTGGTACATTAATAAATTGTCTTTAAGGACTATTTCCAGGAGAAATTATGCAACAGATACAGGAAAACCTGAAACTCCTGTCAAACATATAAACCTAAAGGTGTTAAAGAACTGAAAAACCTTTAACAATACTATTTTACTAAACTTATTAAATCTATATTACAATTAGTTAATGTAATCTTTCAGATGCCACAGACCCCAAAAGGACTATCATACTTTTAAATGCTATTAACATTTTAGAATAAAATAATAATAAGATTAAAGATGTGTTTAAATGAAATCAGGGGGAAAAATATAATAGATGTGAGGAAAAAAAATATTTGGAAAAACTTACTATTTTAATTATTTTATTTTAAAATATTTAGGTTAAGCTCATTGTTTTAATTTTATTATTGAAGAATTGCAATTATTTTTATTTTTCATAGATAGATTGGTTGAAAATTATTTTAATTATCCCATTTTTTAAATGTGTACTATATATAATTATTTTTTTAGCATTACAAATTGTTCATAGCTAGAAATGTTTTGTTATTGGTCGAAAGACTTGATAACCCTGTATTATAAAATCCATACTGTGTGCTAATGACACACTGATATAAGTGTGTGTGTGTTTGCAGAGCGTTATGCGTCCAGCCTGTGATGATGGCGTCTAAAGACGGTCTGATGTCTCCAGAGTCAAGCGTCACATCTCTGCTGGCCACTTCAGGACTCCTGCAGAGCTCCTTACACCCGGAGCCCGTCCCCGTCATCAAATACAGAGACAGACACTACACCTCTGCGTCAGACGCGCTGGACGCTTACATCACTGACTTTCAGAGGAGTCTGAGGGACTCGGAGACCACCACCGGGAAGCTTGAGCTGCCCAAAGAGACTTCAAAACCTCATCCCAGAAACAGAGACGGTAAATCATTACATTAAATCCAAATTAATTCATGTTTTAGGAACATTCTACGTTATGTGCAACATGCTATCAGTCACCACAGACAGCCAAATATATGTTAAAATCACCACCACACATCGATGGAAAGATGCCACGTTTTAGTTTTTTCCCCATTTTATTTAACATTTATATTATTTGAGTTAACCAAAATAAGTCATAATACACCCGCTGTTTCCATTATTTTGACTTAATGCGTAACACCCAGTGTTTTTATTTGCTTTGACGTATGCAGTACTGAAGACAAGTTTGACGGATGAAGAGCTGATCTTCCTGAACATTCCCGTCCGGAACAGAGACTCGGATCGGCTCAGTATGACCACTGATGACCTCCTGGCTCTCCCAAACGACGGCTCTCTCCCAGTGACCCGCACCTCGGCCCTCCTCTCCCGCTCTGGGAGCTTACCGCTGGGATCAAGCCTCAGCTCTAGCTCCCGCTTACACTCCCGGGCCATTATGGTCCGTAAACATCGTCCCATTCCAGCAGCGAGGGTAAAATCTATCCCCGTGGAGGATTTAATGTTGGACAGTTTGCGGTCACACAGTCAAGCTCCTCCCCCTAACAACCTGCCAGCCAATCGGACGCTTCCACCCGACACGCCCAGATCCAGTCATCTCCCGCGCTGGATGACCAGCCAGAAATCCGAAATGGATTTTTCCGGGATGACCAGCGTTCCTGAGCTGAAGTACCCGGCGTGGCTGAGACAGTGTGAAGAATCTCTTCCTCCCAGACTTCCTTCATGGGTCGGAGAACTGGAAGAGTCCAGTGGAGAACGGCAGTCGGAGGCTAAAGGTCAGCGAGGTGTCAAAGGTCCCGCAGGAGAGCCGTATGGATCCCAGTCCATCAGTCGGTGCAGTCTGAGAGATCTGCGTTTACAGTTTGAGCAGAAACTCCAGGCAGCCGAGAGAGGAACGGTTCATGAAGGAACACTTTTCAGAGGTTTGCCAGGTTACAATAAATATTTGATTAATAAATGGACATGAAATGTATTGATAAAGTATTTTATTATTATTTAGATTTTTCCATTCAAGCTAGAATTTAATAGATTTTTATATCCAGATTGAACTTAAATGAGCTAAGTGAATAAATTGTATTACAATAAAAGTCTTATATTTGTAGTTTATTCAAACGAATGCAAATTAAAGTTTTAATATTTTTGAACCCGGCTCTTGTGTTTCTCTCTGTTCAGAGGATAAGATCGGTTCTCTGATCTTCAGAGCCGAGCAGATGTTAAACTCTCCTTCCTTTGCTCACTGTGAGACGGTGAAGGAGCACAACAGTTCAGGAGATACGGAGGAGGCTCTGGACGCGGACCGATCCTGGGACAATCCACCTGTGATGTTGTGAGTGATGGACCATGAGCATATTTTCACACTGAACCTCCAGAAACCTGCTATTTTTAGGCAAAAATGGTGTTTGGCTCTTAAAAGCGATGCAAAGATCATGGATTTGATGATCAGGGAATGCATTAATAAATGCAATGTAAATTGTTTTGAATAAAAGCATCTAGTAAATGTAAATATAAATCATATCCCACCGTTTGTAGTAAACCTCCGGTGCCAGTGGGGGGCGCTGATGAAGCTCCAGCGCCTGAAGAACTTCAGAGGAGCAAGGTACAGTCATAATGATGTCTTCTGTTCACTTAAACTCAGTGCTCTTCAGTGTAAACCTGTCTGTTTCCAGTCTGCAGCTTCATGTTCATCAGGATACAGCAGCAGAAAGCATCCGGGTCCGGTGGAGGCGCTCAAACACATGCTGTTCCGCCTGCAGTCCGTCGAGCACAAGATCAGCCAATCGCACGAGGAGACCACTGCGTCTTCAGTCACACCGCTGGAGAGAGACACACCGGTGACTGGAAAACCTGCGTTGATCCTGTTAGAACTGACAAAGCTCCTGTTATGACTGACTAAATGTTATTGATGGCTTTTTTCAAGCAGGACACAGAAGAAGCCGACCTGGGAAATGTGGAGTCGTTAGAGAGGTCAGGAGGGTCAGTGAAGCGGCGCTGATATCATATCAATTCAAGCAGGTTCATTGTTGCTGATCTTACATCTGTTTTCTCAGAGCTCTTCATCACCTGGACAGACTGAAAACACTCGTGGACGACATGAACGAGAGGAAGGCAAGAGCAGAGGATGATGGGACAGATTGTACAGAGACTAATATCACAGACTGGACAAGAATCGATAAACGCTCGTGAATCAGAAATCACAAACCGTCATTATCCTACAGATACAGATGTTTGATCCTATTAGCTTAGAAAGCTGATTCTGCTTTAAAAACCTGAAGGCATGAAGGATAAAAATGTAAATAAACTATTGAGTAAAGCGGTTTCAAAGGGCATGCTTTTACAGGCAATGAGCAGATATTTGATCTGATCACGTAGTGCATGTACAATATATGAGAACACTGATTTGTAGCGAACTCGGGCTGATGTTCGATGCGTTTATATTTTACTTTATGCAAAGTTGCATTAAAGTACATTTAAATTAGTCTTGTACGTGCAACATTTTCAAAGGTCTCAGTTTTTCGAGGATGGGAAATGCCAGAGCAGTGTAAACCATATTGCCATGCATATAACATACTGAATAACATTCCTAAGCTCCTAGTTGACTGTACTCACAAAAAAACAACATGCAAACCCGATTGCCATGAAAAAAAGCAAGTTGAGTGATCTTAACATCCATTGAAATGAATGATAAATGTTCTTTATAACGCACACATACAATTTCTAAAATATTTAAGGTAGTGACAGTTCAAGTTAAAGTTAAAAGGTAATGATTTTCAATACAATTTGTACTTGTATTACAGACATTTAAAAAAACAACAGTGGAGATATGCTGAGTTTAGTGTCGCATTTGGCTTTTTTTCCTATCCCAAGTCAAGCGTCACACTGTAATGTTCTTCACAGTATTGGGTGATCCAAACGTAGCACATGACAGGTCAAGGCAGAGAAGATCTGGAGAAGTAATTGATCTTCAGTGATAGTAGAACCCCAACAGACACTAGTGCCAAGACTGCTTCAACATCAGACACCTGTATAGAACCAAATAAACACAATATTAGTAGAGAAATGTCATTAATTCGCCCAAACTTTAAATTTAATCAAGCATGACTTCTATTTTCTGAACACAAATGAAGACAAACAAAAGAAAACCTGAATGTCTATTTACCCAGAACTTCAGACAGTTGATCATATAAAGCAATCACGTCTTCAGAAGACTTGAGCTGCTTTTGGGACAAACCATTTTATTTTGGCCCAAACTGATATGGATGGGTTTGAATTGTTTCACTGTTGGACTGTTAACAGTATGTGCTGCGATTAATGAAATATTTTCTTTTTTGGACTAGTCCCTCGTTTGCTTTACTCAGATCGTATGCTTGTTCAGAGAAACTGCTGGTTAGGCAAAAGACAAGCGACCAATCCTGAGCAGCGACATCGCTCCAGCCGTTCTACAGTTCAGTGTGTTTAAGAGTTCAGATCAAGTATATAATCAACATCTTAATGCAAACATCTCAGTGATTTAACAGCAAAAACAAAGCTGGGTTCTAGATGTAAAAAAAAAGGATACAAGTTTTAAAACACAAAAAATACAGCACAAATTATTAGTCAAAGTTCCAGTTAAGAAGTCATCATTGTTCCACAAGTGTTGTGCCTTAGAAAGAAATGGCATTTCTTTACACATCTATTAGAGGTCACAGTCATTAAATCTATTTAAAAGCTCTATTTCCTATTATTCCCATTTCCAATTACTGAAAGACAAAGAGAAAATTAATCTTAAATGTATAAATCACAAAATACATGTTCGTTATGTATAAATAAATAAATAAATAAATATAGTTATGCATTAAAATACATATAGCTTACATTTTAAATTGAAAAAAACATTTTAACTCAAAAAGTGATTAAAGCGTCACATTGTTATAAATTAAACGGGAACACTGCAGACTAAAGATTACAGTTGGCCTAAACAATTAACCTTAACTATTGGTAAAAAGAAAATCTATCAGTGGCACCTAATTATTGACTTAAAAGCTGCTGAAAGCTCATCTTGGTGACTTTTGACATGTTCTTGAATTCTACTTTCCATATACACACACCCACATATTTTTAATCTTACCTTATAATTTTTGTGTAGAAACTTATTCTACTAACCCTAAACCTACCCTAACAGTCTACTCTGAGAGAATTAGTTGATATTTAGTTACAAAATTACTTAGAAGAATGTCTCAATGGATTATAGAAAAAAAGTGGAACCCATATTTCTTTTATAAACTGCATTTATCTGAAGACACACCTGCCTGGAAGTTTCTAATAATCCTGAAGACCTTGATTAGCTTCATCAGGTGTGTTTGATTAGGGTTGGAGCTAAACTGTGAAATGAGTTTGAGATCAATGGTATAAAGGCATTCTGAAGCAGCGGTAAAAGAATCAGGCAGATTCTACTGATAGTCCACAGTTCAGAAAACTGGCTTGTTAAAAAACTGTTCTTGTGAGTGGTTTTATTGGCTCTGGTTTAGTTTTAATTTACAAAGCAAACACAATTAATATTTCTTCAGTGTGTTACTCCATCAGGTCAGTGCTGCAGCCATGCATCACTTCAGCTCCATCATGTTTTCACTGCTGGTCATCACTGGCCTGCAGGAGAGCGTCCAGTCCGCAGGAAGACGCTATAAGCGAAGCTTCGAAAGAATATCCAAATCAGAACTGACTGTGTCGAATGGCGGAGGATGGGGGACGTGGGGTAACAAGGAAATGTGTCCACCTGGAACGTACGCCAAAGGGTTTAATCAAAGGGTAAGATAAGAATTGACTTCATTACAGTAGTATGGGGTACTAATTATTAATAGTAGCTTTAAGTTGAAAATTAATTACTTGTGAGTTCTTAGTAAATGTTAGTTTAGTAATGCATACCAGAGCTAAACTCCACAGTGCATTGGACCTCCGAGGTAAGATTTGAGAAACTCAGTAGTTAGTAATTCAGTTCCAGGTCTTTTTAAAGAAACTGCACCTGCTTAAGTTCACCTGCTTCACTTAGGCCATGTCCACACTAATACGTCTTCATCTATATATATATATATATATAAAAACATGTTTTTCTCTCCGTTTTGGCCTTCTGTCCACACTGAGACTGTGTTTTTGGTCAAGGAAAATGAAGCTTTTTGAAAACCCTCTCCAAAGTGGATACATTTGAAACGCTGTATTTGCAACACAGTGTGGACTGCGAAAACGGAGGCTTTCGAAAACGATGATGCATTTTAGTCATATGATGCAGTGACCAATTCAACTAATGGCGGACGGCATTGTACAGCAGTTGTTTTGTTTGCTCTTAATTTTGACAGCCCTATTACTGATTAATATCAGTTTGTACATGCTCCAGCTCATTGTTAGTGTATTTAAAAAAAATATATATATAAATCTGTGCTTTACCTCGACATTTTGCCACGACGTTTCAAAGAGCCGGAAAGTAAATAAACTGCTGACTGAAATGACCCAGATCGAATTATCTTATGTTTCACGCATGCGCAGAACGGGAACATAAGCGTTTTCGGTTGCTTCAGTGTGGATGATCAACGATTGAAAACGATAGTGTGGACGCTGAGCGTTTTTAGACTAAAGAAGTGTAACGTTACTCTGGATTGGGTGTGTGAATTTCCAGCCCTGTTCCTGAAGATGCAGCAACAGAGACCGTTTTTAGATTCAACTGATGAAATCTTTAGTAGACCCCCAAAAAACGTAACGTTGGACTTCAGATTACTGCTCTTCTCTTTCTAATGTGTTTTGGTTTGTTGTGTGTGGAAAGGTGGAAGATACAACCTTTCTAGGGGATAACACTGCACTCAACGGAATTCGCATTTACTGCCTTGCTCCATCTGTAATCCCAAATCCACGTCTGAATTACTATTCAGTTCAGTCAACTGTAGGCAGGTAGAGCTCAGAAACTTCTTCTTTTTTATTTTTTATTTTTTAAATGGCTACCTTTTTTAAGAATCTTTCATTCTCTTCAGCTGGGGTGATTGGACTGCTATTCAATGGTGTCCTCCTGGAGCTGGGTTCTTGACTGCTTTTCAGCTGAGAGTTGAACCTTCTCAAGGAAACGGTGATGATACAGCCGCAAATAACATCATGTGAGTTTGTGCTGCGTTAAATTATCCTTTGATCTAATCTGGTTATGACTGGTCTTTTACAGATTGCTTGTAAATCACTTGTGCTTCACAATCACCAAGTCTTACTGGAACTGATTGAATATTATTAATAAAATAGGCAAATAATAATATTTTTGCTGAGGTACTGTATAAATTTACTTGTTCCGATTTTAAACTCATGTTCACACAATGTTGTGTGTGGTGGGTTTTTTTTGTTTTGTTTTTTTTTTCTCTCTCTCTCTCCTGCGTGTTTCGCGATCACCGCATTTGTGTTGACATTGTAAACCTAGACCATGCACATCCAGGTTTTGGTGGGAAAAGACCAACTCTGACCGCACACCTGATAAAAGCAGATCTCATTGTGGCACTGTGAAAATGATCATGTTGCAATAATTGCTGAATGTTTAATCACGGAATACATTTTAAAGCGTCACATGCCTAGTCACCACTTTAAGTGAATCTTCCTTCCCAAAGACATCCACAAGATTGATTTTAAAGACATGAGAAGCTTATGACGGTATGACTGAGGTGATAAAAAAAAAAATGAAACCCATTTATTCTGTGGCACTTAATTTAAACTGCATTCCCAAGAGATTGCTTTGCCTTGTTTTTGTTTGTCTTGATTGAAGCAACATTTGTAATTCAACCTCTAAACATCCAGATTTCAATGCGGTCAAGGGGCGGCTTACTTGACTGGTGACCGCACAAGCTGGGGCAGTTGGGGTGACTTGAGTACAACATGTGACGGAAAAGGGATCTGTGGTATCCAGACACGGGTAGAAGGGTCTCAAGGCACTGGAGATGACACCGCTCTCAATGACGCGCGCATGTTCTGCTGTGTTTAAGGTGACGTGAACACAATAAAAACACTCGGATCACAGAGCAACACTGTTTGGAAGATCTGATAGTGCTGTGTGGGTTTTTTAATTTTATATATTTTTTTTCTCTTTCTTTCCTTCCCTCACTTCAGGTGTTCGAGGACTACAATAGGAAAAACAAGATCAGATGTATCATGGGAGCTCACAACGGTATGCTGATCCGATGTGATCCTCAACACAGAGCAGAGACCGGCAGTACATCTTGTGTTCTCTCACTTAATTTCAAATCCATGGACTTCAAACTCTACAAAAAGGGGGGTGGGGGTGCATGATTACAGCTTTAATGAGGGAATAGTCATATTGCAACATCTATTAAAAATATTTAACTTGGAATGACATTAGTGTTTGTCTGATTAATTTGCTGCTTCATTGACCTGACTAAAATTGAATTTATTTTTGAAATGCATTAATTTCATGTGATATAAACTAAAACAAATGTTGTACTTGATGCACTTCAGTTGCTAAAGTGGGACTACTGCAAATACATTTCAAATATTTTGTATTATACTACGGGGCCGTTGAATGCTTGAATCTGATTGGCTGACGAACGTTCTGAGGTGTGCAATTATTTTCAGGGAA
>JAUCMU010000007.1:460248-470263 GCA_032275025.1 Enteromius treurensis | reverse complement strand
TTAAGAATAAAACCCAAAAGAAACTGATTTTTCTGCAGTGGTCTCTTAATTTTTACCAGAGCTGTAGGTAGGCCTATATGTGGTGGTGGGCCGACAGGACCATAAAATGCCAGGGCCGATTTTTACTCCCAGTCCAGTCCTGGTTCACACCAGACGCCAATGAAGCGTTAAGCGCGAGTGATTTACGTGTAAGTCAATGCAAAGACGCGATTAGATGTCTTTGCGCGAATGACGCGATTCGCGCAAAACGTTTAAACTACACGTGAATAGCGGCGTCTGGTGTTAACATAGCATCATTATTACACAGTTATTTATAAAACACATTAATAATGCGACCCGGCTACACGTTTTTCAAAGCGGACCAACGTGATATGTCACGTCTTGGCGTGATACCAGGTTGAATAATGATATATTGATTTGAGTTTGAATTCTTTCATGTAATTCATTTGGCAATGAGAATATCAGCAAGTTTCTTTCTAAGAAGCACATTGCCGTTTCACATCCTTTATTGTAACATCTTACATCAAATTTTCATTGCATTAGTATATTTGGCAGATGCTCCTATAGAAGCTTACATTGCATTCAAAGGAATCATCATATCATATACGCATCACATAGCCGTGTATTAAATGTATTCAGCTAGTCTGAAACGGCACAATGCAGTTGACAGTAAATGTTCATGGAAAGGGTATTTTTGGTTGAGCAGGACATACATGTTTAAAAGTGAATATGTTTAAAGGACAGAAATACAGTCTTATATTCCCCACTAACCTTTGCGAAGTTTTTAACATGAAATGTATCTTTGCTTCTCACTCCTTAATTTCATTAAACCAATCAAACACTAAAAATAAGTAAAACCGGTCCATTTACAGTAACTTTCATTTCTGTAGAAGTCCAAAGCATCGTAACAATAGATATTTAAAGTATTTCTGTAAACACTGTGATATTAAAATAAAAAAATACATTGAATACAAATGCCAAGCAATGCAGTTTTAAATGAGCTAAACCTTTTCTTTCTAAATAGAAAGAAGTTGTCTTGAGTGGCATTTGACCTGTTTAGTGTTTGATTGTGTGTTTACTTGCAGGTCATTGACTTATCAATATAATATCTGATTAAATCTGTATTTCTGTGCCACAGTTTCGCATTATTGTCTGGTTACTCTCTTGAACAAAATTGATCAAATCTGATGTCTTGAGCCACTGATCAGTTTATATTCTGACTCTATTTACTTTTGGAGAGAGGTTCTGTTTGCTTCTGGTTGGACTTGGATCCAGCTCTTGGTGGAGGGTCAATGTCCTACATTAAGCTCTGTGACAAACCGTCACACACACACACACACACACCGCAGGAGACATAAAGACGGCTCTCAAACCATGTCCAAGTTTCTTTCTCTGACACTGATTTCACTGCTGGCTGTTTTCGGGCAGTATGTGATCGCAGGAGGACGCTTCGAGCGAACTATCAGCAGACCGTTCGGGTCAGTGCTGAAGGTCCAAAACGGGATGAGATGGGGCACGTGGGGTCAGAAAGAAATGTGTCCGACTGGAATGTACGCCACAGGCTTTAGTCTTAAGGTGAGTAACTCCTAGCAGCATATAGTAGTGTGAGGTTTAGTGACTGGTAACAAACTCCTCTTCAAATCAAAACTATTTAGTTTTCAATTCATATTCCTGATCTAGTCTGGTTATAACCAATTATTGTGTAGTTTTTCACCAAATGCAATCCAAGCCATGCAGAATATGGGTAATGTTAATAGTGAATTCCACAGTAGCGCACTATATGATATCATTATATGTTTTATGTATTATAGCATGTTTGTGATATAATCAAACGTATGTGTAATTTCACAATCCTTAGTATCTTAACTACAAAACTGACAACTATTATATGTATATCCAACTTTATTTGAGTAAAGCACTATACAGAATAAGTAAAATATCCTTTCACTGTGTTTTTTTGTTTGTTTGT
The DNA here is from genome assembly GCA_032275025.1 of Enteromius treurensis. Taxonomy (NCBI): domain Eukaryota; kingdom Metazoa; phylum Chordata; class Actinopteri; order Cypriniformes; family Cyprinidae; genus Enteromius; species Enteromius treurensis. The sequence continues at coordinate 468,294 of JAUCMU010000007.1, read as the reverse complement.
ATAATATATATATACATATATATATATATATATATATAGTTTTATGGTATTTATGTATATACTGCATTTTTTAGATTTTCAGTTTTAGTTACTCTAATTTTTTTATAATTTTAGTATTTCAACTAAGAATTAGAAATATTTCATAAAAGTGTAATTGTTTATTTAACTGATTTTATTTAAGTTAAATGTAAGTTCTTAGTTTTTGTTTTAGTAGTCATAATAATAATAATAATTAGCTCAGTGTGACTATAAAAAGCTGTTGTTTTTCTGAAGGTGGCAGGTATGTGGGAATCTCTGCTGGTCGGTGATAACACAGCACTCAATGGGATTCGCCTTCACTGCATTAACCCATCCAGAAGCTCATCGGGTCCGTACGAGGACTACGCCACAGTTCAGTCCGACGTAGGAAGGTAAAAAAAAACTTGAACTGGACATATTCAAGCAAGAGCTGCCTATTTAGAGAGCATTCTATAACAGAGCTGCTGCCTATGTAGATCCACTAATGAGGATCATTTCAATTAGATGACAGCATTTTCAAATTTGGAACACAGTTGGCATCAAAGTTTTTTGCTATCTCTATTAAGCTTGATTTTATTAGGCAGATATATGCCATTTACACTAATAAATCGTGTTTACTCAACGTATAATAGTCAGATTATATTCTCACTATGGTAACTTTGCAGGATTTCCTGTTATTTATACTACTTATTGCCAGGGAGGGTGGCTTCTGGGGCTCCATCTGAGCCTGAGACGCCTCAACGGTAGGGATGTGCGATATATAGTCTGTGATCCAGAATTTTAGACATAATATTGCCCATCTTTGCTCTTTTGCTTTCAACAAAAATCTATCCATACAGCCACTGTTTTGCGTCTCTGACCAACACGATGCGGTATCGTTTCTGAATGAATCACCCGTTCGAATGACTCGGTTCAATCACAATGACTAAAGAGTTGTTATTAAGAGTGATTTGCTGCCATCTATTGGCAGTTTTGATTTCATATTTCGGTTTTTCAGACTTTTTCATGTTTTAAATCATTTCAAGTATCAGTTTTTAACGTTTTAGATTTAATAAATCAAAACAATATTTATGCATTTGTAACTGCAGTTAAATTAATTAATTTTGGATTAAACAGAATACATCTAAATGCCGCTTCAGATACAGTTTTTGTGCTGTTTTCCCAATGTCCCAATGTCTTATTATTCTACTTCACTGAATAAATATAAGAATTTGACTCCAAAGAAAATGGACACCTTTAGGGGGGAAAAAATCCCTTCATAAAAGTAAAAATGCCCATCATTTGGAAAAATCAGTTTAAACATATTGGGAAAAAAAACTTCTTTCAGTGTGAATTAAAAATGTGAATTAACTTGAGTTTATTTAATTAATAAACAAACTATACCTTCTCTATTTTCAGTTTGTAGCGTGGATCATTCATTGTAACATTAAACTAATTTTCATGTTTAAGAATCTGTTATCTTGGAAAATAATTTATGCTACTACTGCCTGCTGACTTGGTTTTAAACCTATATTATTATCCATATTAGGAGCTTAAAAAATCTTACGATGCACACATTTAAGTCGGGAAAATCTAAATTCCCTTGGGGTCCCATCGTAGTATGCCCCGAACCTCCTAATAATGTAGATTTTGGGCCCTCTGTATTTACAAAAACCTGTAGCTAACCCCTAAATGTCTATGTCTGGCTCCGCCTCTGTACTGGATGCTATTTACCTACAGTATATGAGCTAAATGAGGCTACTCCACGTGAATGTGAATTAGCAGCTTGCCAAATACCAGCTGTTTCACATGGCTGCTTTTGTTAAAGTTGAATACAAATATTGCCCTCCTCTGAGAGGTACATCAAATCAAAGTCAGTTCTGAAATAATTCTTTTGTCCATTGACTGAAAATATTTTTTTGAACAAATTGTTTCACTTGTGCCTTTTTTGAACATTTGAGTTCATTACTTTCAGTTCAGTTTCAGATTTTTTGTATTGAGTAATGTAAGTGAATAGTTTTTCTTTGAAACTGTTCACAAAAACGTCACATATACAGTGTGTTTTAAATATATGTTCAATCATATTTCACATTTCAGATTTAAGGTGGAAAGTGTTTCTTTTTTATTTGTTTGTGTGTTTGTCTTTCTTTCTTTTTAGTCATTTACATGTTTCAGTTTAGAAAACAAAAGTGAAGCAGACAACAATGAAAACCAAAAAGTCAAAATTAAATAGACCCAAAAAAGCTGCATTCTCATTATAGGGTTAGTCAACATTGTATAAAAATGTATGTATGACTGTGTTATACTGTAGGTCTGTTGTGTTTGCACAATGCAGAAAACAGTATGTTTTTCTCTTATAAAGAAAAAGCCCTGTAGCATTGAGTATGCATGTTTAATAAAAGACATTATGCGTAGTCCTTGAAAATAATTGCAATTACGTCAACATTTATCAAACCTAAAAGTGATATGTTTATTTTACATTTAGGCCTAAAGCATGCAACAACACCCTTGTTTCCAACAATAAACTAATAAAGATTATTAATTAGAGTTTTACCATACCTCTCAACATGTGCACTTTTAAGACATGTTAATGTTTCATGTGATATGTTTCATTATGTTCTAGTAATTATGAACAAAAAATATGCACAAAGATATCAACATATAAAAACAAACAATTTACAGGAAGATATCTTCAATAATAATTCATGTTTCTTTCCTGAGGTATCTGAGACTCTCCAAAAGAGTAATTCATTTTTCATGAATGTATAAATGTGAAAATATATTTTACATCTGTGTGATTTTCCTGCGTATAATTTTTAGCAGATTACTTCGTAATTCGTGACTGTTCAATCCATAAACAATTGGATTCAGAAGTGGAGGCACTATAAAAATGAGCATTCCCATTATCTTTTGCAGATTGGCGTTTACATCTGAGAACCTGTGTGACAGGATGGTGAAACTTCCAACAACCTCAAATATGATAAAAATTACCAGTTGGGCAACGCAGGTGTTGATGGCCTTGCTCTTTGCATCAGACTTACTCGTGACCAAGCAGGTAATCAAAATCTTCACATAGGAAAATGCTTGAATGGAAATACTAATAATCTGCATTATGGCTGTTGTAAATAGGCCAATAATGTTATTAATGGTAGTATTACCACAGGCTAGCTTAACTAGAGTAGGATTGTCACAAAACACATTCAAAATGTTAGATTTACATCTATAATTCCTTCCCTGCAAAGAAAACAGCAAAACAATTAAAAAAAGGTCAAGGCCCCATACGAAAGCAACAATTCCCATCACAAACTTTGGCGTCATGAGTGCATTATATCGCAGAGGCATGCAAATGGCAATATAGCGATCAAAAGCCATGGCAGCCAGGATGAACAAAACACCACCACCATACACGTGGAGCAGAAAACCCTGGAGCACACAGAGAGGATAGTATGTGTTATTGGTTTCAGTCACAATGTCAGAGAGAACCTTGGGAAGCATGGAAGTGATTCCCACAAAGTCATTCAAAGGAAGGCTGAATAAAATGAAGTAAACTGGCTTGTGAAGACTTTGTGTCAGAATAATGAGGAGCAACAGTGTCAGATTACAAAAAGCAACAAACATGTAGATGAATATGCCAAAGAAAAATAGGGGATATTTTGCTCCTGAAGGAATAAAAAATGGATCCAGGGTCAGCTCAAAACTGACTATGATGGATAAATTCTCCATCGTGATTCTGGAATCTGTGGAAAGTTAAAAAAAATAATCAATAAAACACCAATTTCTGTAATTAATTGAAAAATAAAACATTTGTCAGCATTTTACTTACTTCATCCACACTTAAAACCTCTAACAGCACCTCAGTTAAAGGAGACTTCAGTATGTTGATGTCTTATATAGGCAGTCATCTTACTTACATCATCCACATAACCCCTGAAGACGAATAATGTGAAAATGCGTAAGACTTTTCACAAGACAGATTGTCAAACAGACTTGTTGTACACTAATTAGTTCCAGTACTGAACCATCTGTGAACATCTGAAATGTGTTAATTTAAATATGAAAACTTAAAAAAGGCCAATGTTAAATTTATGGTGACTTTCAAAAGGTAGTATTTATTTTTATTTTTTTTTACTTGAATAGAAAAGAGGATTTATTAGTGCCAAAAGGGAATCTTGGGGATATTGCACTCATTACAAAAAAGACAAAAGTCACTCCAACGTTACATATGGGAACTCGCATGAGAGACCGATCGCCTTCAAGTAATAAGAAAAGGCCAATGAATATTGCCGTGCATTTAATTACAAGCCAGGTGCACCTCATCACTACATGAGTATAAGAGGGCACAGATGTAATGCACTTGCAGCTTTTCGCTTCGGAGCCTCGCTGCAGTGAATGCCATTGTTCAAGTCTGTACGAAGAAAGGGATGGAGAAATCCGGAGAAGAAAAAGAGTTCCTGCCGAGTTCACGCTGTCTCTTGTTGTCAGCAAGGACTGGGCAGCTGACTAAAAAAACCCAGCTGGCTGCTCACAGCTTTTTAAAGGCTGAGAGTAGCCAGCCTTTTGCATTACAGTGAGTGACCTCGCACTGAATGCACAGCTTGCCGCGAGAGGTCCTCCCTGGGCAATCTGGGGGGGGGGGAGACCAATTTTCTCACGGTTGGTAAGGCGTTCTCCGGAATTTCTGTCAGGTTTTGCGCTTCCGGATGCAGTAGTTTCCTCACCTCTCTGCACGGACATGATCGCTGCCTCACGCTCACATGTCTGGGTAAAAAAAAAACTCTGTATAAATTAACACATTTCAGTTGTTCACAGATGGTTCAGTACTGGAACTAGTTAGTGTACATGGTGTGTATGTGTACAACAAGTCTGTTTGACTATCTGTCTAGTGAAAACTCTGAGTGAGTTTCTGTACACTCAGCTGTGCCCAAAGTTTCAAAAACAGAGAGAGCATTTTTCCACACCTCTGGGCCCATTTCCCCCTAGATCCCCATCTAACCAAATGTCTTTTGGTTTCAAGGTCCCCTTGATTCCCCTAGCGACCTGGCTGGGAGCCTGGTTACAGCTTCCCAGCCCCTCGCGATGGTTGATACGGACAGAATGCCTCGGCTATGCGATTCAGTTCGAGGTCAGGATTTTACAGTCCTTATTTTTTTACAGTACTTACTTTTACTTTTATGTCTCAATTTTACCTCAACACAAACCAAAAAGGCAGACCTTGCCTTCCTACGGGCCAGAGTGCCCCTGGGACAGGTGTCCAGGCATGTCATGGTCCACACGGATACGTCCTCCACTGGTTGGGGTGCCGTATGCGATGGGCAAGCAGCCTCGGGTCCTTGGACAGGCGCTCGACTGATTTGGCATATCAATTGCCTGGAGTTGTTAACCGTGTTTCTGGCCCTCCGTTTCTCTCAACTGATGCTGCACCACAGGCACATGCTGGTCCCCACGGACAACACTGCAGCTGTTGCGTACATCTAACAACAGGGTGGTCGACGCTTCTGCCGCATGTCAAACTTGCTGCCATCTGCTCCTGTGAAGTCTGACATGGCTGAAATCGACGCATGCTGTTCACATTTGGCACCCGCGACCTGATATCTGGAACCTGCACGTCTTACTCCTGGATGGGACGCGGCAGACCTCTCCAGCAGCAGCCGTGATTGATACCATCTCCCAATATAGGGCCCCCTCAACAAGGCAGGCCTATGACTGAGATGGGGTCTGTTCGTCAACTGGTGCTCCTCTCGTAGACAGGACCCACAGAGATGCCATTTTAGGAGCTTATAAGATCTTAAGATGCACACATTTAAGTCAGGAAAATCTAAATTCCCTCGGGGGAGTATGCCCTGAACCTCCTAATAATGTAGATTTTGGGCCCTCTGTATTTACAAAAACATGTAGCTAACCCTGAATGTTTATAATGTCTGTGTCATGTTCAGCTAGATGTGTCAGTCCAGCTTTGGATGACACTCCAGCTCTCCATGAACAATGTCTCCGTTTACATTGTATGGACTAATTATCAATGAACTCTCCTCTCCACCCACCTCATATGTTGTCTTGGTTACTCGTATGTACTTCTCCCATTCCTAATTGTCTGCACATGTATAAATATCCCGGATGTCCTTGTATTAGTCGCTGGTCAATGTTAGGATGTACATCTGTTTTCCCCGTTGTCTAGCCACCCGTGTTTTCCTGTGTTTCGCTGCCTCCCTGGATCTGGACCTAAGCCTCCTCTTGGACTCTAGCTCTTGCCTTGCCCTTCTGGACTCTGTTTGCCTCATCGCCTGACCCTTTGCCATGAACTCTGATTATTCTCTCGCCTCAGCCTTTGATGTACTGTTTGCCATTGTCTGAGTCTGCCCATTTCGATGCTGTGATTACTCTGTGTGTTCTTTAATAAACATTGTTGCACATGGATCCGCCGTGTAAAGCTCCCACGATCCTGAATTCACCTCCAGCGATTACTTCACTGGACGAGGCGAGGAAGATCGCTAGTATTTTCCAGCAAGTGTTTAAAATGGCGGCCGAAGAAGCAGAAGCCAATTCAACCTCGGGGATGCCAGCGCCGACGAAATCCCTCGCGGCTCCTAACCCATCAACACAGGCGCCAGCGCCGGCGAAAACCCCCGCGGTTTCTCATCCTCTCCATACTCGCATGGAATATGGAACGCCAAGAGGTTCAAAATCATCAAAATCAGGAGAGCTGTCATCAGTCCCTGCAGTCTCCAAACCGCAAAGGAGGGGTTTTAAGCCCATTTCACAGTGGCAAGCACTGTTGGTCCCGATTTTACAGCCAGAGAGGCTGTTTCAAGCTCTGTTAGTACCAGTTTTACAGCCAGGGGTGCTGTCCAAAGCCCAGACGGTTCAGGTTTCACAGCTCGAGGAGCTGTCACCCGTCCTAGTGAACCCTGAAATATCCTGACATCATAACGCAGTGAGAGGAGCTGTGTGGTGTACAGTTCGGCCCCGGCTACTCCACCAGACACCGAACAACAGCTAGGGCAGCTGTCTGCAATGTCGGTGGTTCCCGAGTCGCCCACAGAGGGCACCGTACCCATCACTTAGCGAGAGGGGCTGAGTGATGCTCAACCAGTCTTCAACCGACAGCTAGGGGAGCTGTCTACCTCTTCGGTGGTTCCTGAATCGCCCACAGAGGGCACCGTACCCATCACTCAGCGAGAGGCGCTGAGTTCGAGCCACTGAAGGTCCTCACGGTTCCAAACCCGCATGTAACGGGTCTCAACCCCGTAGCACGGTACGAGGAGCCGTGTATTGTCCAGTTAGTCCTGGTTCCCCTGCCAGTCGAGTTATCCGAGGCCTGTGACCCTGACTCATGGTGGCCGGATCCGCCAGATCCAGTCTGTGATCCGGAATCTGGGTGGCCAGATCCGCCAGACCCAGTCTTTGAACCAGAACCAGAGTGGCCGGATCAGGTTTTAATCGGTCTGGGAGGGCGTCTTCCCTGTTGGCTCAGTCTAGGAGAATGATGTCAAGATTGGTATGGTCACGAAGGGCGTATCCATTCCCTGTCTGGTCTCGTAGGGCGAATCCAATTCCTGTCTGGTCTCGAAGGGCGTCACTGCCGTCTGCACCACCCTGGAGGGCGCATGGACTGTTTGGTCAACTCAGGAGAGCATCGTCGCTGCCTGGTAGGCCCAGATGGACTTCGCTGCGGTCTGCCCCGCCCAGGAGGTCGTTCCTGCCGGCTGGAAGCCGCCCCTTAGGGAGGGGGCTATGTCATGTTCAGCTGGATGTGTCAGTCCAGCTTGGATGACACTCCAGCCCTCCATGAACTATGTCTGTGTTTCAGCAATCGTGACAGTCTAGTTCCGCCCCTGTACTGGATGCTATTTACCTACAGTATATGAGCTAAATTAGGCTACTCCATGTGAATGTGAATTAGTAGCTTGCCAAATACCAGCTGTTTCACATGGGTGCTTTTGTTAAAGTTGAATAAAAAATATTGCCCTCCTCTGAGAGGTAAATCAAATCAAAGTCAGCTCTGAAATAATTTTTTACTTTTTTCTTTTTTTTTTTTTTTTTTTTTTTTCATGT
>JAUCMU010000007.1:438055-458238 GCA_032275025.1 Enteromius treurensis | reverse complement strand
TTCCAGAAAAGTGTACCGTATGCATCAGACGTTCAGCCAACGCTCCGTGGGCGTGACGTCTGAGGCTGAGACTATTTTAGGAAATCCATTTCTATTACATGATTCTGCGAATGGATATCAATATGATGAATGATTATAGTCACTTTATAAGTTAGTACGGTATGTTTTCTTCAACTAATGATCTTTAAACACTTCCCCATCTTCTGTAATCTTTCAGCTTTAAACAGGCTCTGACTTTCCTCAAAATTTGGTTCTCTTAAGATAAAATACATCTGTTACGGCTTGCGGTTTTCATTTACCTCGGGCACCGATTTCAAAAAATGGGCGCGAATTTTGCTACGTGCCAGCGCGAACTGCCGCTCTCATGAACGCGCACGCACAGGTCGAGGTCAGATTAAAAAATATTTAGCTTGATTATTAGTAGTAGAAGCATTTTAACATTTCAATTTGTTTTACCAACTATTATTTAAAGTGCTCAGAAAGCCGAAAGTCATACCCGTGTGTGTGTCTCCCCTGATAGCACATGTATATCTCATCGATTTGACGTCTGCATTTACATCTGCAAGATTAATTATTTATGATGTTTGCTTATATGCAAAATATCTATTGGACGTCTCCTTTTAGATGTCAAAAAGACGTCTATTAGATGTCTTTAAGATGTTTATGATTTAGAATGGATGTAAAACTGACATCGGAGAGACGTCTACCAGACAGCAGATGCTTTCCAGATCAAGAGATCTTTAACAGACATCATACATGTGCTATCTGAGTGTGTATCCTTTTCAGTTACCACAAATAATCAAACTTATACCTCAGATTGTAAAACTGAACTGTAAAGTCAAGAACAATGGAAAATGTTGATAAAATTAAATCAGAATGGCGATGATAGAATCATGACAAAATAAAAATGACACCAGGTTTAACATCCACACAAAATGCCAGGAAAGGAGGTAATGATAGTCAGCCATAACAGCTCACGCATTTATACTGAATAAATCGATTTGCTTTTAAGATTTTTAAGACATTTATCAAAAGTAATTTGTACAAATATTGTTTTTCCCTGCTTTTATACGTTTTTTATAAATCAAGACCACACTTCAAAAGACAAATACAGGACTCTGATTGATTATATTTGTTTTTATTGTTCAACAGGATGCAAAAAAAAATGTTTATGAACATCACTCAAATAGTTTATTACTTGGCTAAGCTCTATTTTATGGTTCCAGAAGTAAGAAATACATAATCTTAGAAGGACAGAAACATTAATGTCAAAGTAATGCCCTTCCTCACTGACCTGACGGAACATTTGTTCATCGTTTGTTTGTTCTTTCTCAAGTAACGTTTCTCCCCGTGCTCAGACATCACTAACAGAAGCATAAATGCTTTGTGAAAAACATAATACATCATCACTCTCGAGATCTATATGGTCTGTTTTATCATTTAGTGGAAATATAGATTTGTTGTCTTTGAACCAGTAACATTGTTTTTATGTTCTAATGGGCAGGGATGATTGCTTCATAAGACAACACGTGATTTAAACTAAAGCAGAGATTCTGCATCAGTCATCATCATCCTCGCTGGTTCATTCCGGATCTGCTGGGCGTGATTTGTGAGCTCAGGGTTTCTGAGCGAGCAGCGTGCTAAGTTTGATCTTGCCGTCCATAGACGCAGTGAGACAAATGCCACAGTCCATCGCCGAGCACCAATCAACCGTCACCACAGGTGCTTTATGACCGCCGAGAGACAAGATGCTTTCCAGACCCGTGTCCGCCTTATTCAGCTAGAAAAGAGGAGAGCAGATTTGAGGTTAGATCCATGAATAAACATTTTTGATACATTAAAAATTAAAGTTGATTTATTTTTCTCTTTTTAACACCATGCCAGCATCAAGGCCATCTCTGAATTAACTATACAATCAACAAGAGGCTATAAAAGAAATTTCAGATCTACACTAGACAGAAAATATTGTCTATTTACATTAAAAACCATACAATCCAACAAAATATGTTTCACAGTGATTTTAATTTGGAAAGTAAGGAATGATGGTGGTTCTTCCCCTTTTAGTAATTATCCACTTGTAAATCTTGTATGACCTAAAAGACACCTTGTAAAAACAACTTGGTCATAAAAAGTAATCTGATACATGAATTAAAATCAACGTTAACTGAAATAAAGTTATGTTTTTTAATAAAAAACATTTTATTTCAGCTATACATGCCAAAGCAGCATTTCTTATTTTTGTTTAGTTTTAAATACTAAAATAACTAAGACTGATACAAAAATTAATACACTAATTAAAACACTGTAGATATATAAAATAATAATAAAGCTGAAGAATTAAAACTGTTTTCATTTCTGTTTAGTTCAGGTACTGAAATAACTCAAACTTAAAAATAAAATAATATAAAAAATAATAATAAAAGCTAAAGGGAGAAAATAAAAAAGCAAGAAATAATAAAAAAATGAGGTAAATAACCAAAGAAAGGAATTAAATTCACATCAAAATGAAAACACACAACTCACTAACTGGAAAAATATATATCAATGATAAAGACAGAAACGAAATACTGGGGACAAAACCAAACTGATCTGAGAGGTTTTTACCCGGTAGATAACTCCTCCGCTGCTGGAGCATGTCAGAACATGTTGTCCCTCAGAGTCGAAAGCGAAGAGTCGACCGCGTGGAACCTGAACCTGTTTATAACCGCTGTAACCCGACAGGACAAATGGCCCCACGGCATCCTGGGACAGCAGGTATTCCGACTGCTTCACACCACAGCGGTGGATATTCCACTGAACAAACTGACAACAAACACAATATGATGTTTAGTGTTTACACGACATGCCGTTCAAAAGACATTTCTTGTAAATACAGATTTTTGAATTGATTGTTGAATTCAGCTCTAAAGGTACGGCTGCATTTGCCATTGTTTGGGGGGCAAAATCCAATCATTATTGTTTAATTTCTCTTGCAAATTATTTAGCATTTTTCACAGTGAGTCAGTCACATGAATTCACTTGATTAACAAACAGAAAGCAGATTGTTTTGACAGTGACTTCTCTTTGAGCTGTGCTTCCTACATTGCTACATGATTGGCTCTTTCCTGCCTGAAAAATGTCACTAATGTGGGCAAGAATAATGAGAGTAAACAGATAAAGAAATTCCTGTCACCTTCCCGTCCTCTCCGATGCTGAAGACGGTGTTCTCGTCGTAGCTGAACTCCACGCTGTACACTTCACCATCATGAGCTTTCCAGCTCAACGCACTCTCATAGCGCTGCATGTCTGCAGAAAAACAAACACTTCAACATGCAGAACACATGTGAGCCACTTGAAGTTTAAAAGACGATTAACAACCAGTAATACAAATCAATGTAACTGCACTGGCATCATCAGATGAAAACAAAATGTAACCGATTTGAAACTGAATTGAGCTGAATGACAACACTTCTGTCAGTTGAACTTGTTTCATAATTGATCAACTTTGAAACATTGACACTGTTATACAACTGAATTGACTCAACATAGAATTGAACTGAAACCAACTAATTTAGCTGAAAAATAACTTGTCTCCTATAGAGCTGATTAACAGCTGAAACTGAATTAGTTTCATAATGATGAATTTTGCAACATTTGCATTGAACTAAGCTGCTTTATAGCTGAAATGGAATTAATTTCCTAACTGAAAATTAATTTTGCAATGCATTTATTACTGAACTGAATCAGCATTGCACACTGAAATTAATTGAGCTGAATAAAGAGTTTTTGAATTTGTTTTAGGACTGGTGCACATTGACCCTGTTTTTAACTTAACTCAACACTGAAATAAACTGAATCTATATTGAACTAAATTATGCTAAATAATTACATCACTGTCATCCGTAAATCTGCTTCACAGCTGAAATTGGATTTGCATCACAATTAATCAATTTTGCAAGACAACAATAAATAGAACTGAACTAAAACTGAACTGAATTGATTTAAATAGTGACTATTGTTTTCTGTAGAGCTGCTTCACAGCTGAAATGAAAATAATTTCATAACTGATCGATTGTGAAACATTGTTACTGAACTGATCAGAATTAACATTGAGTTAAATAATGAGTTAACATTGAGTTAAATTAAAAAGATGAACTTTGAAACACTGAATAGTGAACTCAACAACTGAATTAATCTGAATGATGACTACTGTCTTTTGTAGAACTACTTCAGAACCGAATTGACTGTCATTGATGAACTTTGGAACATTGGCAATTCACTGAATTGAGCTGAATTGAGAAAAATGACATTCTTCATGTCCTCTGTAGTGTTGAACAGCTGAAATTAGTTTCATTATTGGTGTAATTTACAACAATAACACTGCTTTCCTAAAACAAACAGTTTTCTATAAAGCGCTATAGAAATAAATTTACTAAATCTACATCTCAGCTCAACTGATAACGTTCTCACCGAACAGTCTGATCATCCCGTCTGCAGCTCCGGTCACCAGCAGGTTTCCATTGTGGTTAAAGGCTGTACAGTTTATAGCAACCGGACCGGGCTCCAAGGCAAACTGCAGCTGAGTGCAACAAGACAAAAAAATCATAATGAGTTTTGTTTGTTTATTATATTCAGTGCGGCCTTTGATACAATCTCGCACAAGATACTCCTGGACAGGCTAGCATCTATAGGGATCACTGGCACAATTATATAATGCTATTCACTTACTGTTACTGTTCTATTGGTTGTTTGCTGTAAGTGACCTTGGGTATTTAGAAAGGCGCCATTTAATAAAATGAATTAATATTATAATAATTATTATAAAGCGCCATTAAAACAACACACGGCTGACTGAATGTTTCTTTGAGGGACAAAAAAAGATTCTCTATGCCATTGCTATGAAAAACCTTTAAAGCACCTTTATTTTTAAGAGTGTATACTAAGATAAGTCATTTAAAATTGACTGTAATGAACTGGAAGCCAATTTAAAGTAGCTAAAATAGGGGATATATCCATCAGTAATCTAGCAGCAGCATTCTAATTGTAAGCGAGTTACTGTAACAGTGAGTTTTTAGTCGTTGCATTTCTGTGGTGGTGTCGTTTGGCTCCATTACCTGCTGTTTGACGGTTTTGGTGTCCCACAGCAGCAGCTGTCCGGATACAGGAGCTGAAACTCGTGCATCGCCCTCCGTCACGGCCCCAGAATGAGCCGCTTGAGCTGCAGCGGAGCAAACGAACGACGTTCCGCTCGGACTGCAGGCCAGTGACAGGATCCTAAACACACACGAAGATCAGAGTGGAACAGGAATCTACTGCATATGGTCCTCTACTTTTTAAAACAAAAATCCTGGTGCATTATGGGTAATCTGTGAGGACTCACCGTAGATGGACGTTGTCTATTGACATCTCGTACAGGTTCTTCTTGGCTTCCGTGTCGTAAAGTTTTACCGTGCCGACGCCACTGCCGAGTAACAGCTACAGGAGGAAAATCACCACTATATCAATTAAACAAAGCTATTAATAGTACTTTTTAAACTATTAAGCAACATATTAATTATATAATAATAATACTTTAATTCAACAAGAATGCATTAAATTACACTACAATGACTGTTTTCAGCATTGAAAATAAGACATTTCTGAGCAGCAAATCAGCATATTAGAATGACTTCTGAAGGATCATGTTACACTGAAGAGTAATGATGCTGAAAATTCAGCTGTGTTATATATTTTAAAAATCTATTTCAAAATGTTAACAAAAACTGTAGTAGTATATCAACAACAATAAAATAAAACTGATTTAAACATAAATTCTGATACATTAAACATGCTTAATTGCACTCCTGAAAGAAATACAACATGGGGTTAATTTCTTATGCTTAATATTTATCAGTGTTTGTTCATGAAAAGTGATTTACCAGTCTGTCGGGTTTGGCCGCCCATTCCAGAGAGAGCAGGGGGGACTTGGACATGATAGTGGCTTTGGTTTGCACGATGGGATTGAAAGCCCAAACCTTCACCACTCCGTCCACATCCAGACTGGCCACTTTCCTGCCGGAGCAGTCCACCCTAAAAACACAAACATGAACAGAATGACAGACATAGCTCAAAACCTGCTTCTGCTGCATGAACAGCTATATTTAATGTTAACTCTCTTCACTCACCTGCAGTGCATGATGGATGAGTGATGCTCTCCATACTCCTCCTGACTCAGCTTAATGAAGGGCTGCTCCACTGCAGCTCCACTCATTTCACAGACTCGTGCTTGATTGGTGGAGTCTGTTTGATCAGGAAAAGCATCGGTTTGAGCATCAGGATCCGAATCGGTTTTCTTCTCCGAACTCTGTGGAGATCAGAAACACAATAATGCACAGAAATGTTACAGACAGAACTGTCATGATGAAGACCGTGTGATTCCGCTACGTTTAGTATCCAAACTGAGACACCTTTCACTCCCATGATACACTGCACATGACAAAGTTTTACCTAAACTTACAAAATTGTATATATTTTAATAAATCCTTTTAACAATTTACAAATACATTACATTGAAAATACTTAACAATATGTTCAAGTCCATTTGTTGGCATTAGTTTACAAACAATGAAAAACACTTCTAAAGCCTTTATTACACTTAATGTTAAATTCAACATTTACTAATAAATTATTAAGTTATATCTGTTAATTTTACTAAATGGACTCAATGTTTTTTATTTATATCTTATCACATCAATTATTTGTTAAAATATGTAATACATTTTCAATGCGATGTGAAGCATGTTATTTTCCAGAAAATTAATCTGAACATCAGACAAAGCCAGGCTCAAAATTCTTGTTTGATTTTGTTGACATATTAGAGATAAAGATTTTTACAGAGGGGTTTTTGGATATCTTTTTTTATTACTCCATAAATTAGAAAATACTGTCAACAGACATAAAAAAAGACATTTTGCCACGATTTTAAGAATAAAATTCTTTTTTAAAAAAACATCAAGTGAATAATATATATACAAACCCCACAGTAAAAACCTTCAGAATATAGAGAGGAATAAAACTGTAAGTTTTGGTGCATGCAAGTTATGCTGAAGTTGAGAAAAAAACTTGCAAGTGTTAAATATATGCATTTTTGACACATTTTTAGGAATACAATGTCGTATAACTTAGTGTGAATGATATATAAACAAACACCACAGTAAAAACATTTAGAATATAGACAGGAATGCAACTGTAAAGTTTGGTGTATCTAAGTGCTGCTGAAGTAGATAAAAAACTTTTAAAGCCGGATTAGTATTGAAATTTACATACTCAAATAAATAAAGTGCAATAAAGTAAACACTTAAATATGTATTTTGGATGGGGTTTTTTTCCACTTGTTCCACTTTTTTTTAACCAGTTGTTATCAAAGCAAAATCTCTAAACTGACCACTGCATGAAAAAACGGTTATCTTTAGCGTCTTGCCTTAAATCTGAGTTTCAAAAAGGTTTTCAAAAATTCATTTGGAAACTTTTTGGATTGGGTTATGGATCAGAACATTTAAAATACTTATGGACAAAATGAACAGGAACCAAAAGCACTGAATGAGTGTGTGGCTGGTCACTGCTGTGCCAG
The DNA here is from genome assembly GCA_032275025.1 of Enteromius treurensis. Classification (NCBI taxonomy): domain Eukaryota; kingdom Metazoa; phylum Chordata; class Actinopteri; order Cypriniformes; family Cyprinidae; genus Enteromius; species Enteromius treurensis. The sequence continues at coordinate 450,650 of JAUCMU010000007.1, read as the reverse complement.
TATCATGTGAGAAGCAAAACACAGGAGAGCAGTGAATGTGTTGGAAGAGAGAGTGAGAGACAGAAAGACAGAGAGGCCTTTGTTTGGCTCTTGTGGATGTTTTGTCGGACCTGCGGTGGGTGTTTGGAGAGCAGCTCTTTTCTCTCTTTCTCATGGTCATGGTGTCGTCTCTGTCGGGGATGACCTGTGGCCAAATCCACCGTCGCCGTGGAAACAGCGGGCATCTTCAAGTCTTTTGCGGAAGGCAGATCTTTTGCTTTCGCAGACTGTTAAAAACAAACAAAAAACTCACAGACAGAAAAACCACAGAACAACACCGAAAGGTCACAGTGAGTGGGCCACAATGAAGTGCTGGGGTCTGTGGAAAAGTTACAAGAAAAAAAGTAAAGCAAAACTAAATAAATAACTAAAAAAGTTACAATTAAAAAAATGAAATTAAAATTGATTAAAAAACAGCACAGTGCTAAGAGTAGAAAAAGCATAATGTAACTTAAAAAATAATTAGATTGAAATTTAAACAAAAAGATTAAATAATAATGGTATCAATACATAACACATATGAACAATGATAATATAAATAAATAAAGTAAAACTTTACAATAAGGGTCATTAGTTAAAATTAGTTAACATCATTAGTAAACAAACTAAAAATTAACAATACTTCTACAGCATTTATTAATCTTAGTTAATGTTAATTTCTGCATTATTAAAATCACAAGTTGTGTTTGTTAACATCAGTTAATGCACTCTGAACTAACATAACTAAACAATGAACAACTGTATTTTCATTCACTAACCTTAACAAATATTAATAATATTTAATAAATGCATTGTTCATTTGTTTGTTCATGTTAGTTAATACATTAACTAAGTTTACAAACGACACCTTATTGTAAAGTGTTACCAAAATGTAAAGTAAGATTAAAATAACAATATTCAACAATGAGTAAAAATGAAACTAAATATTTCCTGAAACTTATATGTGAACGTGAAACGTAAATTTGTTCTAGTATTTACATCTTTATATACAGGTATGCCATTTAAATTTCAGGATGGGGGTCTTTCATCTAAGCACGGATAAATAATTGTGACCACAATTAATATAACAGTTCTCAATTCATTGTTACACTACGATTTTTAAAATTTGGTTATAATTATGAATGGAAAGATAACAATAATCACATTGTAATTATAATACATTTTAGCCTTTAATAACCCTTTATAATTGGGAGAAGGCTATGTGGAGATAAATGAGTAGAATTTACATACCGTTTATCTTCAGTATGCCTTATGCCTCCTTATTCTATTACTCTGCTCAGCACACGGACACTTTACACTGACATACATTTGTATTGTATGTACATATAATTCATTAAGTTATATTGCCATATTCCTATTTTATTTCTATCTCTTTTTAATTATATCCATATTCGATTTCTACCTCCTTTTATTTTTATTCTATTTTTATCTTATTGCTAGTCTAATTCTATTTTTCTTATATGTGGAGATAATAAATAAATAAAAAGAAAGAAAGAAAAATGAAAATGAATAAAACCTTTTTAGATGCATTAAAAGAAAAAAAGAAAAGTCAAAAAATTGCAAAGTTGAGATGAAAACGATTCTGAAATACTGATCCTGATGTACCTGTGCAGCGGCGGGGTCCTTCCTTCCCAGCGAGGTCTGTGTGGGTGAGGACTGTGGCCCCGGGACCGTTCTCCCAGGGGCCCGTCGAGTCTGAGGGAGGAAGGTGGAGAAGAAGTTTCTGGACGGTGTGGTCATGTTGATGTTCCTCTGACTGGACACGAGATCTCTGAGAGAAAACAGACGAAACATGGCTCACACTTCTGAAAACACACACGCAGCACACACACACTACCTGATCTCCCGCTCACTTCCCTTCCTCTGTTTATCCTGTTCCTGGTTTCAACGCCTTGATTCTCCAGTCAATCACACAAAGAGGCTTTTTGTCAAGAATCGTTGCAGTTTGATTCCATAAAATGTGATTTTATTTTAATAAAGTGCTTGCAGAAAAGACTTTTACACCTCATTTAGATGTGTGTATTTTTAATGCATGTAATGAAATTAAGTTTTGATTTTCATTTTTTCACATGATCTACTCAAATCAAACACACTGATCCTGAGATGAACTGAATGGCAGTAAATGCACAGAAAAGATCACACAAACACGTCAAATCAAGACTATGGTGAGAAAGTGACTTTTCAAGTCAATGTTTATTCGCTAATCAAACTCTGTCAGCCTCAGAATAATAAGTTAATATATCTGTATTGTGTGAAATGGTTAAAAGCGGATGATTGCGGTCCTACAGTCTCCTCACAGCTCAGTGTCGCCCAGTCGGTCCATGTGCTGGACGTACGCCGGCAGTTTGTGATGGACCATCTCCTCATCTTTCTTCTGCCGCGATTCTCCTTGAAGAGCAAATAACTGGAGCAAAAACAGAATCCTGCTTTTTCATTGTGTATTCCAATTAATCTCACACTGTTTTTTTGATTAGGTTAAAAAATTAACAAAAAAAATCTCGCTACTGTAACAATAAAAACATGATAACATAATAAAAAATTATCCGTTTTTACAAATAAACTCTTCAAATATAGATTACAGGCAAATGCATATTTCCAAAATAACTTCCCTGTTTCTATTGGACCTGGAAACTCAGGGATGAGTTCAACTATAATGTTTTGCATTTTGTTAAAATTATTTAATGTTTTTTTTCAATTAAGTACTACCTTCATGATATAGCACTTTTGTTATGGTATTATAAAAATTAATTAAGTATATATTTATATATTAATGAACAGCATTTATATAATTACATTTTTTATTTAGATTATGTAATATAAATTCATATATTAATTTCTATATTAATAGATTCGATTATTAATCAGGTTAATTATAAGCAAAAATACTATTTATTTAAAATACTAATTATAAGTAGTATTACTAAATTAATAAAACAATAAAAATACATATTTATATTGTGTTATTATTATTATTATTATTAATAATAATATTTAATTAATTTTTGCTTATATCATGTTACTAATATTGTATTATTTAATGTATATCATGTATATATTTGTATAATCTTTAATATTTATTAATATATTAATGGTATTTAATTATTTATGATTATAAATTCAGTATTAATCATCAGTATAATTTTTTTATTTTATTTATCTTTACTTATTAACAGTACTTTTATATTTTTATATATTCATGATTAACTGTAAATTATTAATCAGCAATTATTTCATATTTGCAACAGACTTGAATATCTTGATCTTGTCACATCAAACTACCCGGCGTCACTCACTAATCCAACTAAACTACTGAAGAGTGAAGATCTCACCAGCTGTCTGAGCTCCTCATTCTCCTCCTGCACGGTTTTGATTCTCTGCACTTCGTTGTCGAAGCTCAGAAGCACAGGCTGGGGTGAAGCTGTTAAGGAGCTCAATCAGTCTGATCTCATTACAGTGAATGCACATCTAATATCTGAACATGAGAGCATCGAGTGTCATTTCTTATCATCAGAGGCACATTAATACTATTGAAACAGCTGTGTTTGGATATGCATGCACTGGAAGAGGACGCTCAGGAAGTTGTGCAAAGACACCAGGAAAGTGTCGGCCCACTGTCGGGAGAAATACGGAGAGAAGGAGGGGTTCTGCTCCGGTGCAGGGATGAAGGGCAAAGCGAACCAATCACGCCACTCCACCTGAGCCTGCAACTCCAGAGCCTGCTTCTGGAAGAACTCCGCCGTCTTCTCATGATTCTTCGTCTGAGACACAACACACAAGACATGCTATACTGATCAACAGAGACTGACAGACACTTTATTTATTATTAATATTATTATTTTTATTATTTATATATTATATATTATTTAATTTTCATTGTCATTTAACAGTTTCACTTATAAACAAATATCTTACTACTATTAATATTTCATAGTATTTGATACATATATTAATATAATTTTATTAATATAATTTTTTATTATTACTATTATTATTATTAACTATTATACTAATAAATTATATTTTTATTTATTGATCAGTATAAATTCATTTTCAGCAACAATTAAGTACTACCTTAAAAATTTGCTTTTTATTATAAATTTTTTTCATTTATTGTTTATTATATTATGTATCATAATATATGAAAGTACATATTCAGATACTAGCGGATAATATTTAGAATTTTATAATAATTTTGTAATATTACTATTATCTTTTTTAAATATTATGTTTATTAATATATTAATGATTTAATAGTTTAATTAGAATAAATTCATTATTAGGATGAATTAGCTTTAGTACTAGGAAAAAGTATAGCTTTTTTTATTAAACGTAATTCCTCAATTTATCTTTATATTAGATGCATATATTAATGAAGAATTAATTTATCTTTACTATTTAATGTTATTTTATTATTTATAATTGCAAGGATAATACTAATACTTAATATATTATTCATTATTAAGTATTAGTAAATATTATATTAATATATGAATAAACATTGAATATAAATATTTGTAATTAAAGATTAGATTATAAATTAATTGTCAGCATAAATTCAATTTAGAATTACCTTTAAATTTAGAATCTAATTTTTATTATTATTATTATTTAAACTTTGTTTGTATTAGATGAATTGGTTCGTTATATTAATAAATACATTAATTACATTTTTAATTATAGATCAAAAAAATCTAATAATAGATCTAAAAATGTAATTATTATTGTGTTTTTTCTTTTGGTTTGTGTGTGAATACGAGCCGGACGTGTTCTGGTGCACCTGAACAGTGTGAATGACGTAGAAGCGGTACAGACTGGTCCTCAGCTTGTTGACAGTGGGTCTGTAGACGTCCTCGAGTCTGGAGAAGAGCCTGCGGTCCAGATACGCCCAATACTCCTTTAGACCCGTCAGATCATAACTCTGAATCAGCAGCTGGAGCTGATCGATGATCTTATCAACCTGGAATCAGAATGAGAGTCTGATAAAAACATCAAAGTAATGCACAGCACTCCAGTACATCAGTTATGGACTGTTGTCTCTCACATCAAAATCTTAGAGCTGTTTTGGCTTGTAAACACAGCCAGACTTATCTCCTGATTCAGACCAGAACACAAATGATCTTATATAATGTCTATTAAAGGTTCATTACTAGATTAGATTAGATTCAACTTTATTGTTATGGCACAAGGTAAACCAAGGCAACCAAATGCAGTTAGCATCTAACCAGAAGCGCCATAAACAGTAAATGCTGAATATTCAGTGTCTACAATATGTGACAAATGTACAATGAATATACAGATAAGGCAGTACTATGGACATCATTTACAGATTGTCAAATACTCTCAGCATGATATACAGACAGGTGCACTACGAACTTACTATTCAGTATGTTTATGAACGCTATATGCATAAACTATAAACATCATTTACAAATGAATATGTATAAGTTATAAACACTACTGCAATGGACATTAGAAAAGACATCTGTTCTGTTGTGATTCAGTCGTGCACAGATCAGATCGAGTGAATGCATGAATCTGCACACATGAGGAGGTGAATATGCCCAGATAAACTCACTCTGAAGCCTTTCTCCTTGTCTGCTTTGATCTCTGAGTCCAGGTGTTTTAGTGTGCTGGTGAAACCTCGATAGATCAGATACTCTCGCACCAGATCATCCGTCCTCTCCACCGACGAGGCCATTCTCACATACTTTCCTAATGCGCACACACTTAAATAATGCACACAAGGATACATAATGCACAAAAGACATTACATTCAAATGCTGCATTGTACATGCATGATTATTGACAATACATAAGTTCTTGTGAGAGTTGACAGACTTAACAAAGATGAGCTCGATGTGTCATTGCATACGATATATTCGCATACAAACAAGCAATTCAAATATTTTCAACTGAAACTCGGTAATTAAAACAAATGAAGGTTCTACCTGATTAATAAATATGTTAGATGCGCCTCTTCCTGTTTTCAGCTTCTGCTCATCATGTGATCGCAAGCGTCACGTGACGGACTCGTGGGATGACGTCAGCTGACGGGCGCGTCGCCGCCTTTCAAACCCGCCGCCAGAGGGCGCGCGAACGCTGCCATCACGTCCTGTACGTATCGTACAGCAGCAAAAACCCTCAATAAAGTCGTTTTAATAAAGCTAATAAGGTCATGAAGTGGAATACATTTTAATTCAATGTCTTCATCGATTATTCTCAGTGCTGCAGTACTCTATTAAAATCATCCTTACTTAGACACTTATAGACAACATTTTAACTCTAATGCATGCAAGCATAAGACATACAAGCCCATAAGATCTCTGTAGTATCTTAATGGTTTCTCCTAGATGGCAATGGGCTTCATTATGAAAGAGCAAATCTAAACAAAAACCCATTCAGTAAAAGCACCCGGAGGTGTTTGACCTCAGAGATGAGCCGCATAGAAAGCTTTTATGAGGCTGATTTTCATGCTGCTCATTTTACTGTCACGGTTGAATAATCAAACACAAGGCCAGAGAAAGTGAAGAGAAGAGGAGGTCCAGAGACAGACCGTATATTAACTTGTCCGTAATTCAGTTTGGTCAATCTGCTGACTTGGAATAATATTATTCTGTGAAGAATGCTCATAGACAGCTATTGGTAGAGATTCACATTAGTTTGTTAGTTCATGCCAAGGGTGTAGGTTTGATTTTGGCAACAGACGTTTAACTGTTTGATCTAAATTGCTGCTAGGGACAATTTAAGAGTGGCTGATGTTTGTAGGATCATGTAATAGCGTCTTCTACACCCTTAAAAACCATACGTTTAGTTCCCTCCTTAAACATAAAGAGCTCAAGCAACAGATTAAGGAGTTACTCCAGATTTCACAAAAGCTTATGCAAATAAATAAAAGTCAGAAATTGAAGTGAGTTGCTGTTTTTGTCTGTTTTGAGCAAGAATTATTCCTTTGTTTTACAGTGAACCACAGAAACATTTCTAATCTAGATAAGGAAACTGTCCAAAGCTCTGTTAAACCAGTGTGAGCTCTATCTCTATGTTCATCATGTGTGTCCTCTTAAAGGTGAAAAAATGGTTACTAGTTCAACCGTAACAACAAATTAACCATGGCTTTGCTACAGTTTAACCATGGTATTAGTACTGATTTATATATATATATATATATATATATATATGAAATATGTAAAATTTACAGTAAATAATGGCAGCTGTGGTTGCTGGAAATCGACCTTGAAAAATACGTTAACAGCATTTTTGGTTTTATGGTTTAAAGTTAAATTTACGTTTAAATACCGTAATTTCATTAACTGATATAACATACCTGTAAAATACACTGATAAGCACCAAATGCAAACAGTGATGAGAAAGTCACATCCACAACCAAAGCCCATCACAAGCAGCTCTAAATATGAACATATACTGTAGCCTTTAGAAGGAGCTCAGTGTTATTCACCCAAGCTAAAAAAGAAATATGCAATAAACATTAATTTAACCACATTACGTGTAACATACAACCCTAATAAACATAACTGATAACATGGTTATTTTAAAGAAAAAAAAATTAAATTCAAACAAAATTTGAAATGCGATGCAGGGAATTCTGAGAATTTGAGGTTAATCATTTAACAGGTTTTTACCGTAACATTTTCACAGTTTTTTTTACTGTTAAAATCACAGACATTTTTTCCAGTGAGTATATATATATATATGTACATACAAATCACGCCCCGTGTGTATATACATTATATATATATACATAGCAAAAAATGCATCTTTCAGTCACTTATTTTTCAGTGTTTTGGTTCAAAATATTCCAGCCAAGTTCAACACAAACCCAGCAAACCCTTCCTTTCTACTTTTATTACTTTCTTATTGAGTCTAATTGGCATTTGATAAACAATTAAAAGCTATTGCCTCCACATTAGTGGTTCCCATGGAGACAGAGAGCTGATGCCATGTGAACACAGATCTTCACTCGGCCGAGATCTTCAGTTACTAGATGAACAGAACTAGATAGTGTGTGTTAGACGACAGTGAGACGGGAGTGTGTCATTCTGTCACAGTATAAAGCTGTTTGTTGTGAGTTTGTACGGATGTGTGTGAAGTTTTGGAGTTATGCAATCACTGGAAAGGCGGATTTATCTTTCCTATGTGATGCTTCATTTGGGTCGGCATGCATGTCAAATTAGATTTGTAAATTAGTTCAACACAAAGAGTTCATTGTTGTTGCACAAAGAGCATGTAAGCGCGGGAAGACCTGCAGATGCTTTCTTAATGAAGCTCTTTAATAAAGTCTGTTAAACGACAGAAGAACTAAAATATGTTTGCTATCAAGTATTAGAGATCTTTAATTCACCTGATGGGCAACAGAGGGAGTTCTCCATTTTTTTTACATTTATCTGAAGAGCAAAAGATGCATAGCCTAAATACTGACAAAAAAAATATTTAGTTATATAATTATAATAAAACTATAATAACCTTTTAATCATAATAGAAAAAAATGAAAAAACTATAATATTAAATTTTCATTATTTAAATTTTAAAAATACATTCACGCTGTAAAATAATAATATATATATATATATTTTTTATTTTAGGAAACAGTTGTCAGAATAATTTAATCTATAAAATCTTACTCTGTAAAGATTTTTTTCTTTGAATGTATAGATATGTATGACTAAAGGTAACATTGTTTTCTTCTCAAAATGTATTTATATATTATATTTTTAAATGTTATATAGGCCTATTGAAATTACTCTTTTTTTCACATTTTATTTATATGAAGAGCAAAAACGCAGCTTTTAGTCAAAAAGTTAAACGGTGATTTTTGTTTTTGTTCACAGGTAATAATGATATTATATTTAAAAGCCAATACATTTTTTAAATATTATCAAATTATAGATATAATATACAATTTAAACGCAAAGTAAGAATACGAAAGAACCGACGGCAGGTGGTGAATATTAATTACACGACTTGATTGGACGCTCCAGTAAAGAATGCCATCATCTGATTAATATTCATGAGCGAATATCCAATGATAGCGCTGCAACCTGTTGTTGGCGTTCACTCGGCGCTAGGACCCGGATCAGAGCGCGCCGCCGCAGGGTTGCTTCAGAACCACTCGAGAGCGCGCAGGGAGCCTCACACACACTCATTAGTACACTTGAGGAGGTGCGCTTCGGTGCTTGAGCCTTTCATTGAGCGCATTCCCGGTCGGATGAGGCGCGGTTCTAGCGGAATAAGCGGCGGCGGGCTTTGATGAGGAAGAAGATGATGAAGAGCGCGAGACACCTGTGATCACGTTCAGCATCAGTCACTGAGATGTGAGTAAATCACCGGTGCAAACTCTGCTTGTGCCTATGAGCATCATCTGCTGCTGGGGATTCGTGAGCTCGGTGTCGTGTGTGTCGGTGTGTGACGGAAGCCTGAGTCACCAGCCACACACACACACACATACACTGCGCAGCATCACTTGATCACAACAATCGTGCACATGAGTGATGTTTTCATCATGTCAATCTGAATCATGTCTGATTCTGCTTGATTTCACCGCTATAATGGCTTAAGAATTGTAATACCATGTTTTTTGGCCATTTACTATGGTACTAGCCCTCTATCATGTGTGTAACTGCTTATATTCACATGCATAATAGCATATCATATCAATTAATGAGTGTACCATGGGGTTACCATGGTGGTTGGATATTTACCAGGGTACTGTGTCTATATCATGTCTATTATTGCTTATTTTCAGTTTCAAAGAAATATTAAATATCTCTATGGTACTGTCATGCTAACATGGATTTATGAAGGTACTGTACCATGTTTTTTTTGCACACGTACCATGTTATTACCATGTTTTTTGGGCATACGATAGTAGTAGTACCTCATAATCGTGTCAACTCAGCTGGCAACTGATAGTTTGTAGCTTTAAACCCCACAAGGATTGACTTATGAGTGATTATCACCATTGATCTCCAGTAATCTGTTAATAAGTTAGATAAATGTCTCGTTAGTGTATTAATGAGTAGATCTTGCCACAACGTTAGGATGTGGTGGGTGGTTGCTAGGGTGTTGCCATGTGCTTAAACACCGCCCCTGGAATCTGCGTATATTTTGGAGTGCCACGCCCACATCTCACCATCCAATCATCATCTGACGTGTAAAACCAAAACTATCCTACATGTGTTTCATCGCAACCTCTTTGGGATATTTATTTTTCACTCATTGATTTTTAAAGTTATAGTTCACCCGTAATATTTTTTTTTTTTTTAAATGTCAGTTTCCTCACCCTCAGGACGTTCAAGATGTAGGTGAGTGTTTTCTTCAGTAGAGCAGTCATGTGATTTAGTTGAACCTGTGCTGCTTGGCGATTCATAAAATGCAAATCAATGGTTACTGGCATTTTGAGAGTCAAGAAAGCAGGCAACACAAAATGAATGCTCTTTATGATATATTCAGGTCTTACTATGAAACTGATTCATTGAACTGTTCACTAAAAAGAGCCAATGATTAATTTGTGAACCAGACATCACTCCGGATCATTTGTCAGAGGCTCTGGATTGCAGGTAAATGTGTTGAAAATAATGCTTAATTTCTTTCTTCAATGTTGTCAGGAGCCATGGGTATAAATTTTTTACTCTTAAAGTGCTGGCAACCCATTGACTTGCATTCTTGGAATCACCATAAACCTCCCTTCCTGCTAAAAACATCTTTACTGTTCCACGCAAGAAAAAAGGTCACCTACATCTCGGATGGCCTGAGAGTGAGTAAATCAACAGATAACTTTAATTTTGGGGTGTACTGTCCCTTTAATTGATTGCTTGACAGTATATTTCAGGCTGGTTTGCTCTGTGTCTTCCTCCACACAAGCAGTACAGTGAGTGAAGCGCGAAAAAAAGTATTTTTTTTTTTTAACAGAGAAGTTCCCATGTGTGATCCTCGCCATCTGAACAGAAAGGATCTTGATGCTTGTATGTTACAAACAAACCCTCTTATTGAGCGTGTTGCACTGTTGTTATTGATCCTCTGAAGGGTGTATAATAGACACAACATGAGTGTCAAACCCTTATTGATTTCAGTCACTTCAGAGCTGTGGAAATAGAGCGGTGCAGTAGAAAACCTCAGTAAAACAGATATTGGTCTGCACGCTGCCTTCATGCTAAATGCAGTTATTGATAAGATCATAAAGCCGGTGATCATGCTTATTAAGAGCCTCGTCTATTACTCATCTATTAGTGTTCTTACAATCTCATTACACAACTACATATTTGCTGAGGAAAATCTGACTGCTGTTTGACTGCAAAAGCACGCTCATGCTGGGGGCGGTTGCCAGTGTGTTGCTGTATGGTTACTGTATGTTTTAGGATGCTGTTACTGTGGTTACTGGTTGTTTTTAGCATTCTGTTATGCGTTGCTTTTTGGGAACTGGCTATTTTAATACGCAGTTATTGGTTGTCAGCGCATTGCTACACAGTTTCTGTGGTTACCAACACTTTTTAACCACTTTTTGGTTGCCAGGGTGTTGCAATAAAGTTTTTGTAGTTACCAGTAGCATTTTTTAATATACTGTATTGGTTGCCAGGGTGTTACTATTAAGTTTATGTGGTTACCAACACTTTTTAACATGCCATTTTTGGTTGCAAGGGTGTTGCTATGCAATTACTGCATTTACCTGCTCTTTTTAACACACCATTTTGGTTGCTATGGTGTTGCTATAAAGTTTCTGTGGTTACCAGTAGCATTTTTTGAATATGCTGTATTGGTTGCCAGGGTGTTACTATTAAGTTTCTGTGGTTACCAACACTTTTTCAAGAGTTCGCGCTTACTCATTAATGCGAGGGGAAATATAAGTATGACATAAAAGCGAGCTGTCCGGGAAGCGAGCCAGGAGAACGGCAGGCCCCGAACCTCTAGTGGCCTGAGCCCTAGCGAGGGCGGAGGTTCGGAGCTCTGCACGCGCTCTCGATGCCCCCCAGAAAAGCATGAAAGAACAGCTGCCAAATTTGCAGCCCCCCAGAAAAGCAGTATATAAAATAATGTTGTTTTTTGTTTTGTTTTTTTTGCTCCTGAGATAGGTGTGTCAGCGGACCTCAGAGGTGAGGGAAAAGGGGGCCTCTGCGGAGGAGGTACCTTAGGAAGAGAGGGGATAACTTCTGCGGAAACCTGCGGGGAACCTCTGCGGAGGTGAAAGCTGAAGCAATGGGGGTGGCTTCTTCGGTAGCCTGCGGGTGTCTCTGCGGAGGTGAAAGCTGAAGCAATGGGGGTGGCTTCTGCGGTAGCCTGCGGGTGTCTCTGCGGAGGCGGAGCTGGGATGGAGGGTTGCTGCTGCAAGGCCCTAGGGGATGGTGTAAGGGGGAATGGATTGGAGTGGAGTACTAGGGTTGGGGCTGGCTAAGGCTTGCATGGATTGCCGGGTGGAAGCTGGGTCAGAGTGGATGTAGCTTTTAAAAGCATCGGATGACCAGCCCCCTAGGGTCTGAATCTGGTTGGGGTTGAGACCTCTTTCGGCTGCTGATGTAGCGGCCCCGATCCTGAAAGAGTGCGAGGAGAA
>JAUCMU010000007.1:417929-432482 GCA_032275025.1 Enteromius treurensis | reverse complement strand
CGGAAACTTCCAAATATTGATATATACAGTAGTCAACATTCGAAGTGGATCAAAACCTTTCATCAAAGTTGTCCTAAGGCAAGAATAGGTATTGTTTTTTTTTTTATTTTAGGACAACTTTGATGAAAGGTTTTGATCCACTTCAAATGTTGACTACTGTATACATATATAAAACATGAAGAAAAAAGACAATATATATTTAATCTATCTCTCTGTCTGTTGGTTTGTCTGTCTGTCTTTCTGACCGATGCAATGTTTATCTTATTGTGAAATCTGTATGTGTGCTAGAGCCACACTTTTGTATGAATGCCTATGAATATTAATGCGATCCTGTTGATTATTTAAATGGTGGAGCCAACATATAGCAGAAGGTGACCATCTGATAATGTGACATGGTGGAAAGGAGGTTCATGTAACGGGCACACTCATTATTAGTCCAAAGCTAGTAAAGAATGTGTGTGATGGGGCCTTGACATGCCCAATCTGTCAGGCATGGCTTAGCCTGCCTCTCTGACACTTGCCTAAAGTGTTTACAGAACAGATCCGTTTGCTATTCTCCTTGGAATAAATGCCTGATTAATCCAGTGATCGGCTCCAGACTCCAGCACAACACCAGTGAATAAACACACACACTCAAGCTCGGGCACACACAAACCCATCCTTAAACGCAAATACTGTAGGACCGAACCACCAACTATTAGCTTTCACCTTAGCTATTAGCTTTCTTTTATTGCCTGCTGATTCTCCTTTTTCCTGTTTTTGCTAACATCCTTCAGTCGTCTATAAACCAGTAGTTTATTCTGGTTTCATCTCCATGCAAGAATAAGGAGTCAAGAACTCTATTTGTGCGAGGTATTCTGCTTTATGCTAAGCCAGTGTGAGGCAGTTTCACAGATGGATTTATCAGGATCAAAACAGGGCCATCTACGAGTACTGGAGCACACAGTTTTAAATGTACAAGATACTAGAAAATAGAGTCCAAAAAAAGAGCATGCTAAGCCTACTCAAACCAAGCAGTACATTATACACCCACAATCCACGGCAGTCGTGTTCAGGCAACAATCTATTTATCCGTTTTCCTGCCTATCTGTCTGTGGATGTTATCTCTCTCTCTATCTATCTCTCTCTATCTCTCTCTATCTGGCTCTATCTGTCTGTCCGTCCGTCCGTCTGTCTGTCTGTCTGTCTGTCTATCCATCTGTGAGATGCACCAACCATACTCAAACTCAAGCACAGCACTTTAAGCCTTCAAAGATACCAGAACAATTTATTATGATAGCCTTGAATCAGTTACATAACAGACAAAACTAAATAGGTAAACTAAACTAAATATAAGTTTGCTGACATTATATTTATACTGTACTGTGATTTTTTAAATATATTTTTTCTTGAATTGCACCAGGTTTACAGTATATTATGACCTTCAAATGTCTAAGATATCTGGATTTATTCTAGCAGGAGGTCCAGCTATGCTGACTCTTCTGTATGCTTTCTGGCTTTTGGTGGGTTATGGTTATGTGTGTCTAGGTGGATATGTGTCAATGGCTTTTTGGCAGATTGAGGTGTGGAAACACCACCTTGTCGGTCTATCTATCTATCTATCTATCTATCTATCTATCTATCTGTCTATCTGTCTGTCTGTCTGTCTGTCTGTCTGTCTGTCTAACTATGTATCTTTCTGTAATCTATATTTCTGTCCATCATTCTGTCTATTGTTCTCTGTTGTTCTATCTGTCATATATTGCTCTATCTATCATTTTATCTTTTTGTATCATTCTATTATTATATCTATCATTTTTTCATCTGTCATTCTATTGTTTTGTCTATCAATCTGTCATATATCTTTCTATACAGTATATCAGTCTGTTATCTATCGTTTTATCTATCAATATCTGTAGCATTCTGTAGCATCAATTTATCGATCCACAGTATGTATCGTTCTGTAGTTTTGTCTAGAGATGTAACATTCATTTGATAAATGTTGTATAGCCGTGTATAACGTTGCTCAGATGACTTTGGAAGAATTTAATGGACAATGTTTGAGCTCATTAAAACATTTGATATTTGATTCCAGACTTTGGTGTCTTGGCAAATCTGAAGACAGCCTGTGCTCACAGAGCTTACAGCTCTTCTGAAGCTTCAGAGGAGACGTGAGGTTACTAGAAGCTTTTTCTCAGGAAGAAGAAGAGGAAAAAACCCAGTGAAGCAGAAGGATTAGGCAAAATGTCCATTTGATCTCCAGTTAATCACTTTGCTGTTGAGGAGAAACTGTGAAAATATATAATAAGGTTTTTTTTTCTTTTCACGTGTACTGCCAGTTCTTTGTGTAATGACTTTTCTATTTTTTTTTACTTACTTATTTTATTTATCATACTTATCGTATTGTTTTATACAGAGTTAATCATCTCCTTCACATTCTCACAAAGAATTCTACATTTTATAAATTTTCATTAAGACATGATCTGTGTTTGTTAAGCTGTTTTCCTCATGGGGTCCATTAGCCGGTCCCCACAAGGGAGGTGATTTCAGTTTTTGCTATCCTTTTGGGGACATTTGATCCCTACAGCATAGTCAGATCCTGACCCACACACTCATCCTCTTCATCCCCTCTTCTTTTTCATGTTCACTGTCTCCCTCTCTCTTTCTGCTGGTGCTGCATTGATTCGATACACCTTGCAGTGGTTTAGCACCTCCTGCACTGCAGTGCTGCGTGGATCTGTTCAGGAGATTCAGAAAACTCACAGTGTGTAACGTAGACACAACCCAGTCACACACACGCACAGTAAAATCCTATACACTATATTACAACATGACAGACATAACTCAATAGCATGCGAGGTAAAATATATTGTAGATACTTTAATATTATATAACATTCAACCATGGTCTTATAAAAAATATGTACCTCTGTGCACTTTTTGTGATATAGACACATTTTTACATTGATACAGACACATATTTCTGTGTTTTTATTGCATTGTTTCAGTTGCATAATTTGACTGTTCAGAATTGAAATATCCGTGGACTATATTGAAATATGCCATGCTCCAAATCAATCCTAAACCTACCTGATAGTGTTAACAAATGCAAAACTGGTATCAAAAGGCATTTGTTAATGCAAGCATCACATTTCAACTTTTACACAGATTTGAACAGTTTTTTCAAACCGGAGCTTACCATTGTCTGAGTGCAGCGCCTTATAACGTGAGCTGCTGAACAAACGGCCTTCTCTGAAAACATAAATATGAAGCTGGATATGTGTAAGGCTAACGATCAAAAGCATCAGTTTGCATATTAACATTTTGAAGTTATAAAATTCTTCATGTAATTGTGTGAAAATTATGCTTTACTCATCAAAACTTTGTGTGAAAAGGAATAAAAGCTTTTACTGCCTCTAGTGAAACTGCAGTGATACGTACTTGTTGGTACATATTTCGTGGCTCACTAAATAGTGCACCAAGGTATGTTAATGCCATGAGTCCAGGTATATAATAGTATATATTTAATAATATTTTATAATATTTAATATTGTAGAATTTCTTTACATTATATTTTAGTATCGCGTTGTTGACGACTGAAGGTCTGGAATCTGTGGCAAAAGTGTCCGTTTACATAATATACATCTGTATTGTATATATATATATATATATATATTTTTATTATTATTATAATATTAAGAATATTTTTGACTTGAAATGGACGTGAAGCGTACGGGTTCAAATGCAAACAATGTTTATTCATACTCAGGGTCAGGCAGACACAGTCGAACACCGGCAATCAGAATCAGTAGAGGCATAGACAAAACAGTAAACGATAACCCGGGAGAGAGTCAAACGTACCAGTAAACAGAGTCCTAGGGGCAAGACGAAAACGTAAATCCAAGGGAAGCAGAGGTCGACAACGATAAATCCAGACTATGATAACAGGGTACAAGAACACGAATGAACACGCTGGGTTGACGGCATACACTGAGACAATGATCCATGCTAGACAGACAAACAGACTGGTTTATATACAGGTGGCACTGATTGAACCAAATTAGCAACAGCTGTGAGGAGAGGTGCATGCTGGGGAATGGAGAAAGATGGAGTGCCAAACACAGTCTTTAGCTGGCAGCTCCAGCTGGGCGTGACAATACGAGTTGAAAATGATAATTTTTACCTTTTTTGTGCAAAAGCCTTTATTAACATTATAAGTAAACCCATTCAACGCATTGACTCATTTTAAAATCTTTGATGTTAGAATAAGTAGTTTAAATTGTACATAATATTATATATTGTATTTAATATATTTAAATATGTTATAAAATTCTATTTTAATATATTTAAAAAATCTACACATTATTTCATACCGTTATGTGACCATTATAACATTGAGTTTTGCTATCGCAATACTGCAAAATCATTTATATTAAAAAATTCTGTGTTGAAAAAAAATCATATAGGACCCTATTATTGTATAAAATATATATATATATATTTTGTGTATTCAAATTTTATTAAACCCCTAAAACCAGAAAAATGAAACAGGAAAAGCTGCTTTTGTAAGTTTTTTTAGTTAATAACTTAATAATTAATATGTAATAAATTAAATTGTGTTATATAAAGCATCTCAAATCAATTAATTTAATAAAATGTCTTTAAAATGAACCAGTCAAATTCAAATGAAAATATGACTATTCATTTACAACAGAACAATGCATTTTTTTTTTTAAATGATTATTTTTGCATTTTTCATTATAATAAGCAATTTATTTATTATTAAGTTAAATACAACAATTATTTTGCCAATTCTTAGTGGAGAGCATCTGTCAAATGAAATGGTGAAATAAGTGACTCTGGAGATGAAGGTCATGTGTTCATATACTGAGTAACTCTATATAGTCTGCATTAGGACGCGGTGTCTGTATAGAGCGAACGCACGTGTGAGTTTCTCTCTGTCAGGAAGTGTGTCTTGATGACGATGATAAGCCGCTTTGCTGTTATTCAGCATTTCCTCTCAGGATGATTCTGTGCTGCTTTGGTGAGTTTTATCACAAATGTGGTCACATGACGTCAAACGCCATCTTTACTCAGCTCTTTACATTCAACAAGTCTGTCAAGCTCTGAAAGGAGAACGAGAACTTTAAAATCAGCCTAAAATATTACAGTAATTCATAACTCGTATGATGATGTTTATACTAAACAAAGTAAGTGTGAATGAATTGCGTGTCATCTTTATCTACTCTGTCAGTGAATGGCTGAATACATGTTGCCATAGCGACTGTTGTGATGTCATTGTAATTATTATAATGAGATGGAGGCATTCGGTCACAATCAATGATTCGACAGCCATAATCTCAAGGACCTTCAGAGTCAAGAGATGAAGGGTTTCCTCCTCTTCCTCCTCAGCCCAGACATCACCTTCAGGAATAATGTTTAGGTTTTTCCGAAGCTGAAGTGATCCTGAACTTGCTGTGTTCTAATCGACAGTAAACGGGATAATTACTATTACAGTAAAACCTACACGCAAAAAACAACACTTGTGTTCTTTTATTTCAGCGAGTGTCTCTACTGGTCAACTAAAACAAGTTTAACTGAATAAAAATAAACCAATAAAAATAGATTATAAATAGAATGTATAGAAATAATATATCATAAAATAAGAATATAAATTACAAAACACAAATTAAAATAAAAATAAAATTAAAACTAGTTATAAACATAAAATATGCTAAAGTAACACTAATATAAGCATATATTATATTCATTATAAGTCAGGAATTGAGAGGATATCTGTGGCATCTTCATCCTGGTCTGTATTTCACCAAACCGATCTGCTTTTTGCCGTCTGTAATGAGCAACTGCTGTTTCCCAAAGTAGAAGCTCATGCATTTTTTAATTTTAGAAATATTAGATCTCAGAAGGTCCGTTTGATTTATGAGCCGCAATATTTCATGCACATGCATTTTTCAGGCATCTGTGCCCTAATTCAGTCTCAGATCAGAGCGTTGTCTCTGTCTGCTCTGATACCGTGTACAGTAGATATTGTAATATTTTCCAGCCTTTGGCTATATATATGTATATTATACAGTCAGTCTCTTACACGGTCTAAAAGAGCGCTTTTGTCCTGAGAAGCTGTCTTTTCAATCAAACCATAGTTCTCTCTCTCTCTCTCTCTTTCTCTATCTATATATATATATATATATATATATGTGACCCTGACACATTTGTAGCAATAGCCAAAAAATGCATTAAATGGGTCAAAATTATAGATTTTAAAGCTTTATTCAGCTTTCAGATCATGTAAAAATCTTAATTTCTGAAAATGAACACTAACGACTGGGTTTATTGTCCAGGGTCAGATATATATAATGATATTTTTGTTAAGTATTTGTGGACTTTTTTATTTGACTGATCGGTTAGAAATAATTTTAATATTCTGTTTTTTGTGCTTAATTTGTATAAATCATTATTGATGCTCAATTCATTTTATTATTCATTTAAAATATAAAATAAAATACTTTGGAAACTGAAAAAAACAAAAAACTATTTGCATTTATTTAAAAAAAAAAAAAAAAAGTAGCTTTTGATTAAGTAGTATTAATTAATACCATTGTTTTTTCTTTTCAAATATTGCTTAAACTACCATTCAATAGTTTAGATCACAGTTTCCAAATGAAATAAATAAATAAACTGGAATAAATGTCATTTTAAGACATTCACATAGAAAAGGTTTTACTGTAGGTTAGCAGGAGAGCAGAAGAGACTTGTCTGAATTATTCCAGTCTATGCATTCAAACAGAGTCGATGTGTTCTTCAGGAAGCGTTTGTCTGTGGTGCTGATGGTGAGCTGTAGACCGAGCACATGACGGTAAACTGCAGCATCAGTCTAGTCTTGATACGTTAAGAGGATTCACACGCTCCTGTATTGAGTTAACGCTGTAAACCGTCTCACAATAGAGTGTGTGGATCGGGTGGAGAAGAGCATTCCTCAGATACTGCTCTGTAACACGGCCTGCGTGACTCTCCGGCTGACGAGAGTTTCTCATGGATCCGAACGCATGCGTGAGCACGTTCACCTCGTGTCCTCTGAACCGAGCCTCCGCTAATGAAATAAAATAATGAAAGTCTCAAGCTCTGAAGAAGATAAAAAAAAGCACCAGAGCAACTTAATTTTGAGTCTGTTCCTCATGAAAAGCATTAGAAGACTTCAGAAGACCTGGAAAATAATGCAGGAGTCATATAAACAAGCGCTTGGAAAAGAAGATTATCCTATCCTATTTTTTCTGTGTTTTGTTTTAATGACTTCATAAAAATTTAATAACCTAATCTTTTAAATTCTTACTTTAAACATATCACGATTCCTTGAACATTTAACTATAATGGATTATTTTTCAGAAATTCTGTGATGATTTAATGCACATTTACGATCAAAAACAGTAACTTTTCAAATGTAATTAAGAGAAAATTAAACAAATCACTTTGAAATTTGTTTTTTTTTTTCCTCCTAAAATTAGTTTAACTTATTTATTTTTTCAGCCATATTCTGTGTTTTCTGTTCAAGTTTTTCTGGATTCAGTTGAATTAAAAAGTCCTGTCGATTGAACTCATTGAATTAATTTCCTCCCAAATTCTGTGTCTTCTGGATTCAGTTTTAATGGTTTAATTGCTTTTATTAATCAAAACAACACATTGAATTGATAACAGTTTAATAATGGACTGAAAGGTAAACTATAGTGCCCATATGAGCATTTATTTATTTACTTCAGAAATTCTTTCTTTGATTTTTTTATTTTTTTTTCCCCTCACTTTTATTTAATCATCAAAGTAAGCTCATGAAGACGTGATGAAAAACAGCGCTGATCAAAGGAATTCATAACTTTAATCTTCTGTTATTAAACTCAATTCCTTCGATTTCGCCAGATTTACTGTTTAAATGAAAACACGGATTCCTTTTAAAAGTAATTTTATATAAACTGTATTATGATCACTTTGAGGAGTGCAATAGTAATATATTCCTGACAGCCTTGCAATTGATTTTTCCACCCGATAATTCCTCTTTTATGACTCGATCCTGTCCCGTGTTTTCTTCCTAGTGCTCTTTTTACCGAATACAATCATAAACCCGCACGGACAAAGGCGTTCTTGCATGACCGGTGCTGGGGAATCGGCTCACACACTCACCCTTATTAAGTTCGCAGGACTGAAGATGCCCTCCGAGGCTCCTAGATCTCATTACCCAGAATGCATCAGCTGTGGTGGAGCAGTGTATTACCACTCGGCTCGCTGCTTCTCTGCACCGCGTTAACCCCGTTCACACGTCAACACCAGAAACCATCATCTCACTCCTTCTTCAAGCATGTTTAAGACGAGCCTTCCATGTGCTCCTCATGTGTGCCGCAAACTGTTCTTGTTAAAAAACCGCCCAAACAGACACATTAACAGACAAATTAACACAGGTTCTGCATTATTTGCGTATCATTTTGGCTTAGAAACCGAGGTGCTTCAGTTCAGATCAGTGAGGCTTACGATCAATCGCCTCCAAAAATAAATGGAATGAACTGAAAATAATGCATAAATTGATTTTATAATAATACAGCATGATTAGCAATCAAAAGGAATTGTTCTGTAGGCTGGGAACTATTTGTTTGTTTGTCCAGTGCACTATAACGTACGCCAGTGCTGGCTAAATCTGCCACTTTTTATTAATGTGCATGGTCGCTGATTAAATCAATGACATGAATGGAAGCAGCTTTTTTCCTGGGAAAAACCCCATCCTCTCCGGGACAAATCGACTGGAGGGTGTTAAATTCAATGCAAATGGTTTTGGTTATTAATGCTAAATGCATGAATGCAGACGTGTGTGTGCGGATGTGTCGGAGAAACACAGATCTGCTGTGCTGGTTTAATCGTGTCACATGACTGTCAGTCGTGTGTGTGTGTGTGTGAGAGAGAGGCCTTCAGTAGTAACGGTGCGGGCGTTTTCCTCTAGAGAGCGGTGATCTGCACCGGGATCAGGTCTGAGGTGGCTTACTGGGAGACGGCTCTTCATCAGGAACACGAGGAGAAACACCAGGGTAAGATCTGGATTTCACAGCTCGGGACGCTTAGAAACTGTTTTTCTGTAAATAATGCAGTTCAGCACGAACCAGGATGTTTCTTCTGTTTCAAATGTCTAGTTCACGTCGCAACAAAACGTCGTTACACTGTAAAAAAAGATTTTACACGAAAATGCAATTTCGTTCTGCTTCTTTTTAAATGTGGGGTGAAAAAAAACACATTTAAATCAGTGCCATTCATTAGAAACTGGTATTAAAGCAAGTACAAGTGTAGAAGATGTGTCTGGATATTAATGTTTTAGCAGGTTTAACTATTTGTTTTCTGAAACAGAACATATTTTGCACTATTTTTTAACACTTATATTTAAAGAAAAGGTTTTCTCTCTTAGTTTAGCAGTACATTATCTCTTCTATTTCCTCACCCAACAACAGAACGTGAAGACGAACGCTGAGGACATATATAACAGTCACATGATGCTTTGTGTGATAATAGACCCAACAAAATCCAGGTTTTTACATATGATGCAATACGAATCTTGGAGATTGATGATGCTGAACATTGTTTGGTGTTTTAGGGCGTATGAGATTAAAAACCGTATGATTTCAGGAGACTTGGACTACATCATTTCTACAGTAAAACATAGTTTCTCACTGCATCAGCTGTGTGAAGGTTTTTTTGTGTGGTTTTCAGTGTAACAAAGTGTAAGTTTCCATTGGTTAACCTTTATATAACCTCTGGATGCTTATTTTAGCAGCAGCAGCACATCTCAGAGATGAAACGAGTCAGGAAAATAATCAGGCTTTGTTGAAGATTTTGAGACGTACAGAATCTTAAAAAATGTTTCTCTTTATGGTCTTCGGTGAGACGTTCTCTCACACAGAGTTTCTTTTGTGTTTCTCCTCTAAATGTCTCGAGCATGTGATCTCTGGATCAGTTCTGGGTTTCAGGATTTGTGATTTAAAGAAACAGTTCATTCAGGAAATGCTGTGCACTCTTAGAAATAAAGGTTCTTTATTGGCAACGAGGGTTCCACGAAGAACCGCAGAAAAGGTGCTTAATAGTGGAAAAATGTTTTTGAGATTATTAAAATATTGTTAAAAAAAAAAAGGAGGAAATTTAAAAAAAAAAATTAAATTGCAAAAATAAAAATAGGCTGTGAATTTTAATTTAATTGTATTTTTTTAAATGCATATGTACACAAAGATATATGACTTAAGAAGATTTTAGGGAATGCTTTTACACACGTTATATGTACTACACTGAAATAAATGATGTAGGATCTACTTGTAATTCACAAATAATTGTTTTTTTAATTAATGTTTTTATTGTCATGATCATTTTTAATGTCTGTGTATTTTTTGATTATGTTCATTGAATGCAAAGAGGAACCTGTATAATATGGTTTATTAATAATTTGTTCATCATTTTACATTTGAATGTTTGTTAAACTTACAGTACATAAATCCGGGCTAATAGAAACTAAAACCAACAAAATGTATTTTTTCGAGATTTTTTCGATTTAGTTGAACTTGTACTGAAATAATTCAAACTATAAAGACATATAAAAACACACCAAATGTAAAAATACATACATATATACACATATACATATATACATAATAATAAACAGTACAGCAGCTGAAAATTTGTTTCGTCTGTGCTCCTCCTCTGAACTGAATCGCATTCCCTTGTAAATGTTGTGATTATTGGTAGTGGGAAATCCAGGTCATGTTTTCCCACAGGCCTTTGCTCGTTCGGTTTGTATGTCAGAAGATCTTCTCCTCTGCTCAGCCAGAGCACATTCGGCCGCTTTTTACCGTAATATTCAACTCAGTTAATGCGCCTAATGCGATTTATGAAACAGAAGGAAATCATGCATGGGAAATGATCTATTACGAAATCCTCACAGTGAACCAATCAGAGTGCGGTATGTGCTGTCCATTAAGACTGATACAGTTTTTCTGAATCCGTGGTTTAAAAACAGCGTTTGCTTTGCTGTCGACCACAGAGAAGCTGTATAACAACATTCAGAACATGCTAGAGTGATGGAAGCATGGATAAAAAGCACATTTAGTGATCTAGTTTAATGGATCGGGCGGTCCGCTGCGTCTAATTGTCTAAATGTCAGCGTTTGTTTGATCAAATGTCATACATTAGACCTGCTTTACCCAGAATTCTCTACACGTCTGTCTGAGCAGCAGATTGGCCTAACTACCTGTAATTAGTTAACGAGACGTTGTATCCCGGACAATACTAATGAAAGACGGACGAAACAATCTGGTTACGTTTGACAGGAAGTGATGTCCGCTAAAGCTGTTTAGCATCTGTTGAGATGTCAGAGGTCTCTGTTCTGTTGATTGAGTTTGTTTTTAAGGTCATTTGCTTTGACCCTTCCTTCGGCTGAAGCTCTTTTTCCTGTTAACCAGCGTCTCTGGCATAAACCACTGATCTGCTTTGAAAGTAGAATACGTTCTCATAGCTCCGTTTGTTTTCACTTGCATGGATAAATACTTTTAAAAACAGCTCAAGAGTATTTGAGCATCCTAGCAAAGCCCAGGCAACTGTATATCATCCAGCCTTGTTTTTGTTAATTGAAATAAAATAAAATTGAAAAACATGAACTTATTTCATTTCAGTTAGTTGAGTAAAATCGGTAAAATTATCAACAATATTACTATAACTTATAGACACATTAAATACAAACTGCACAATTATAATATTAAAAAGGACAAGAAAAAAATCACCAGAACTTTACTAAAATTAAAATGAAAATTAAAAAAGATTAAGATAGAGAATTAAAAAATTAAAATTAAAAAAGACAAAACCACAGAACAAGTTCTGTTTAGTTTAGGTTAAAGTACTAAAATGACAAAAAAATAAATAAAATAAAATAAAATAAAATAAAATAATTGCAGAACAAAACTACTAATTTATATTTATAAATTCTAATATTATATTCAGTTAGTTGCCATGCCAACATAACACAATTTTAGTTATTTTTAAGTGAAACACTAAAATTACTAAAGCTAAAACTGAAAAGAAAAAAACAAAATAAACTGAAAACGAAGAATTATTTTAAAAATAAATTTTGTTTTAGTTGACATAATACAATTACTGTATGCAGGTCTGTGTGAGTTGCAGAGCCTAATTTGCATTAATTTATGTTAATCGGTGGAAATATTCTCCATATTATTGTCCTGATCCATTCTGTGAAGGCACGCGAACACACCTCACTAGAAACAGTTATACAATTACTAAAACGAAAAAATGACAAAAGCACAGAACAACATTGCTAAAACTTAACTTAAATTTAACCTAACTTCCTGGAAATGGAAAACACTGTTTGTAAATGTTATAATAGTAGATTTCTGATACGACCACATGCCACACCATGGCAACCAGTCGCTGCAGCCCATTTTGTCTTTTGCTCAGGTGAACACATCCTCTTTAATGAATGTAGAAATCTAGTGTGTTTTTCGGGGTTAGTCAGCAGCAGGGCTCATGGGAGGTTGTTCCAGGTCCGGTGCGGGAGGTCTGGCCCGGTTTGGGCCCTGTGTAACATCGACCTCTGAACAGATAACCTTTCCACAGCTTCACTGCCAGCACAGATACAGATGTCGCAAAGAGACCCTACTGAGGGTGAGTGTGTGTGTGTGTGTGTGTTATGGCTACACTAGGATTCAGCGCAGAGCCCATGTCTTATTGAACCCATGTCAGTCAGGTTCCACTGAGCATGTGTGTTTAATTTAATGAGCTCAGGCTGATTGTGATGGGAATGAAAGAGCCTGAAGAGCACAGCGTGCCTGAGGGCAGATGTAAATCATATTAGATTGACTCTTGTTCAAACTTTAGTCAATATGCCATTGTTCAATCTTCTTGGGCCACTGCGGCGTTATTTGATTAAGGTGCAAACCAATTACCGACAACAGAAAAACAGATTTTTGTATGTAAATTGATTGACCACAGATGCCACAATTGTTTTCTGCTTCTATTTGCTGCTTGTTATAGTCCCATGTCTCAGCTTCTGGACAAATGCAGAAAAATGTCAAGTTATCTGCACGGGTCTGTTCTCAGCCAGTTTTGAACAATGTGAAAGAAGTAAACTAAAAAGCTTTGCATTGAAGGAGACAAAGAACAAAGCCCTGGTGCACTAGTAGATTTTGTAATTGCATGTGAAAAAAAATTTTAATTTCATTATTGCATGCACCAAAATGCATTTCACAATTGAAAGCGTCATATTGCGTTTTGTAATTGCAAGCAACAAAACGCAATTCTCAGTTGCATGCATCAAAATGCACACAAATATTATAGATTGTTGTCCCTCTGTTCTTGAAAGCATTACATGGTATGTTATAGGTTCACTTTTATAATTCGGTTAGTTTTCTTTCTGGTGTGTGTAACTACTGTGCATAGGATTATGATGATTATGGGTGTTTTGCATGATGGGCAGTGTGCAGTTTAGCAGTTTTATTGTAGTTTTTATTGTGGTTTTGAACTCACTGTATACTACAGTATGAGCATGTTAGTAATGGGTTGTTAAATGTACATAGTTTGTTACCCATTTAAACAGCAGATATCATGTTGTACAGTATGTGGGTACGACAAATGTCCTTTCAGGAAATAGTTGTAATTTAGTTGTATTTGTCGATATCATAAGCTACTGTCACTTGTGCTTTGTGGTTGAAAAACACTACAATCACCCCTCCAGGTATATGTACACAAACTTTCACTGACACCAATATCAAATTCTGTCTCGTGTTTCAAACCCCTGAACAACAGATGTGTGACATTCTCCAGTTTGTCAGTCAACACTGTTAACCATAAAGACACAGAACACTTAAACAGCCTCTGGGTTTGGGTGGGTCTTATGATTCTGACTAGATTTGATTTCAGATGTATTGTATTTCTCACATCATGTCTTCTGAGCGATGTTAGTGCTTGATATGTTCGTGCTTTTGTGATTATTTACTCTAATGTTCACTTTAGCCTGGAATACACTGTCTTTTTTGCCCCGATTTCTCCCCGTTTTTCCAGTCTGAACAAGTTACGCTAGTTGTGGAAAGCTGATAGATGCCCAATTTTTCTTTGTGACTATTTACAGAGTCGGTAAGTGTATGATGCCTAGTGTTGTAAAAATCTAATCAGATTTTAAGTCGTAGTAGTAGGAGTGTGCTGAGATGAGATGACACACTGGGTTCATGAGAACGAGACAAGATTTAAAAAGAAATAAATCCTCAATGATAACATTTTTTAAATTGAAATCTTTATTTTATTTGAACAAAACCATTCCAAAAAAATGTGGGTGTGTTTTGTAATCAGCTTTTTGAAATTAAGTGAAATTAAGTTTTTGCAAATAAACTAATTTCGAGTAGGAGCACGGTCGATTGATCACGGCTGGCACCGCATCACCTGGTCGATCTCCTCATTACACCTGCCCAATCAAATCCCCGTCTACCTACTATAAATAGCCCATCCTTTTTCTTCCACAACCAGCCTTTTACGCATTCTTCGG
>JAUCMU010000007.1:405381-415616 GCA_032275025.1 Enteromius treurensis | reverse complement strand
TAGTGAACTCCATGCCCAAGAGAGTTAAGGCAGTGCTGGAAAATAATGGTGGCCACACAAAATATTGACACTGGGCACACATGTACTTACTTTTGTTGTCAGCAGTTCAGACATTAATGGCTGTGTGTTGAGTTATACATTATACAAGCTGTACAGTTATTACTTTGCATTCTATCAGAGTTTCATATCTTTAGCATTGTCATTTGAAAAGATATAATAAAATATTTACAAAATTGTGAGGGGTGTACTCACTTTTGCGAGATACTGTACATGTGAATAAATGGAAACATTAGCTAAAAAACGGCCAGTAATGACAGCTTCCCTTGAATATGATTAACGATTAATGCCGAATATGATTATTGCTTGTGCCCGTGCCTGCTCTGTCCTGAGATTGACAGATATGCTGACTTTCAGTAAGCAGAACAGACATGTGCCGGACACACTTTTATATTTTAACCTATTGTGTTCAAAAAAAGTATTATCTGAGTAATTAATGACACTATAAAAATGATGCAAGATTGTATTTTTCCACTGAATTTTCCACCACTGGGTTAAATACTTTTTTTTAGTATAACAACAATTGACGCTTCGCCGATTATTAACCCTTAACCAACAAGATTATTTTAAATTAGAAAGGATAAGCTAAATTTGCTTATATGTTTTTCATGGACTCATTTTACAAAAACTAGCAAACAACAGGATTCACATGATCTTATATCACATCACACTGGGTGTACGGCTATACACAATAAAAGCACTATATAAATGCGTCATTCAAATTCAAACTGCGAGCAGAGAAAGAATTTAAGAATTATAAAGAAAAAATAGGCCTAAACGAGAATTATAATTTTACATAATAAATCAATAACCAAAACTAAAAGAACAAAAGAAAAACTGCAACATGTAGCCTAGTATCCCGAGTTTTGGTTCATTTTTGCTTTATGAAAGGAGACGACAGAAAGCGACCTCATCTTTAAAAGAAGTATCCTTGTTTTAAATGTCAGAAGAAAAAAGGGATAGTGTGAGATTATGTGGATATTGGCGGTGGTCTTACAGGTGTACGGCTGTAATGTGTGTACCATGAGCGCCCAGACTGTCAGAGATCTGCCCGCACACATTTCAGCAGGACCCTAAATTACAGCCATGTCAGTATTGACGAATTGATCAGTGTTTTCACACCAAAGTCAATCAATATTACACAAAAAAGAGATGGGTTTAAACTATAACAATTTGTTTAATTAGCCTAATTAATTCTGTTTTAAAATAGTAATTTAAATAATATGCAAGTGATGACGTTGGTGCATCGGTGTCCTGAAGAGCGTGCTTCAGGTTCTGTTGATGTCCATCTAACAGCTCACATTTATGTAGTTCAAACATTTAACCAAACATTGGTTAAAGGCAGGGTATACGATTTAAAAAAAAATAAGTGGTTAAAATGAACTTCCCTAAAAGCGCAATGCAGAAAAAATTCCTAATATAATACACGGTGCAACGTGAGCAATCTTAATGTCATAATCAACACAGTCTATTCGTTTTTACTTTGTTGGCAACATTATAATTTTTTTTTTTGTGTAAACAAAATAGCCTATGCCATAATTTTTACTGATAATTGATCATTATTAATATTTGTGTAACAAATATTTCTGTGAAACGCGTTTAGGCTGCACAAAAAGCTGACATATTGATAAATACTGATATAGAAGCAGAAGACTTTTATTTTGCTGAATGAACTGATGATGATGTCATCATGAGCTCACATTTGGTTGACCAGTTGGCTGTAAGGGGTTTGTCGTGACCGCCCACAAGTGTAAAATGAAATTTCCAGCCATTTTTCTACCCATGAAACAAAAGACAAATTTAGCTTAAATCTTGTTTTTTTGTTTTAAAAAAATTTAAACAAAATGAAAAAAATTACGATTTTCCAATTTCTGAATATTTCATTTAAAATTCAAAAGCAAATGAACGCAACGTATATGGACTGATCATACTTAGCTAAACTCAAGCTAAGCTAACGCTCTCTTCAAATGAACATTTACACGCATCTAATAGAGCTAGCATTTTTTGCAGTTAACCACTAAATAACTAGTCAATGTCAATTAGTTTTCTCCCTTTCGTTACTTCACAGAGCGGGGAAGAGCAGAGTAATGAACTAACCCTATGGTTTTTGCGATTTAGCACAATGATTTTAGCTGGTGTCACGTCTTTACTTTTAGGCATCCTGTTATTTTAAACATCAGTTTTAAATCACAACATTAAAAAAAATAAAAGAAAATAAACTGTGTGTGTGTGTGTGTGTGTGTGTGTGTATAACAGACTTTTGCTCTCTCTCTCCTAATGTTTATGCACATCATTACTGA
Organism: Enteromius treurensis; assembly: GCA_032275025.1. NCBI lineage: Eukaryota > Metazoa > Chordata > Actinopteri > Cypriniformes > Cyprinidae > Enteromius > Enteromius treurensis. The sequence goes on along the minus strand of JAUCMU010000007.1, from coordinate 413,259 downwards.
AATAATAGAGTATTATTTTGATAGTCTTAGCAGTAGTATATATATATATATTTTTTTTTTATAAAAAAAAAAACCATGTAATTCATTTTTATTTATTTTTTATCTTAGAAATCATACATATTGTAAGAGTACAGTAATTAAAAGATTAAGTAAATATATAAATAACAAATTGTCAGTCTTTTTTTTTTTTTAAGGGCAGCAGTCTCCAGCAGCAAATTAACATCAATTCCAAGTTACAATAATTTTTTTATATCATAAAAATAGAAATGCTTTTACAAAGTCTTCTATATGTTTATTAAAATAAAACATACAGTGCTCAATAAAAAAAAAAAAAAAAAAGTTTTCTTTTTTGCCTGTGCATTTAAAAAAACATATTTAGAGCTGTGATATTTTTATAAGGTTTTCATACCATCAGAATATCACATTGTCCCATTCCTACCTTCAACCATAGTAAAACACATCTGATCCAAATAAAAAAGTCTTTCATGCTTTTGTGAAAACTACATAATATGTGTGTTGAAGGAGGGTTGGAACAAAACTCTGCAGGGCCTGACTTTTGAGATGTTGTGTTAAAACATTGGTTTTCGAAACAACAGTTGAAGACAGCACCTGCTTATATTATTTCTTATCCATGTCTTTCCTTTTTGGATGGACATAAGCAACTTATGCACTGTAAATGCAACTATAGGTGCCAGACAGTATGCCACAATCTATCACATTCATATCCATGTTGAAAAGCAGAGCCTCACACCAACCTATTTGTTGTTCAGGATCTTCCTGTTTTATGCTGCAGGTTTCTGAATCAGTCATGTTTTTGGCTTTCTTTCACCAATTGTTGTGGAAAGAAGTGAGTTGTAGGTGAATTCCTGTGGGTTTTAGGGGCATCGGTCAAAAAAGAAAAAAGAAAAAAAGTAATAGTTACAGTTACATATACCACCAGCAGCACTTTTATGTCATACACCAATCAAAATAACTGCTTGATTACATTTTACTACTAGAAGTTCTTATTTTCAAATGGTTATGAAAAAATCAGTGTAAATAATATACAATTTGTTAAGTGATTGATTCCATTTCTGTACTTTTATTATTATTATTATTACTTTTTTTTACTTTTTGTGCTACATATATTTGTGTTTTAATTATATTTGCACAATAACTTGAGCCCTGCTAGTATGTATATATATATAAAACAATTCTAAACAGATCGGCACTAGTGGTGTATTAGTAATTTAGGAGCGTGCATTAATCACAACATATGCAGTAATGTTGATAAACATAATAGTAAATCTTAATAAAGCATTAACCTCTCGCTGTGATGCGGCAGCGACCAGGATTCTGCGGGGTCTTAACGCATTCGGCAAACGTCAAAAAAATGCGTCCAAAAAATGAATTTCATTGTAGAGTTTGTTATTCGCATTGTTTGAGCGGTCATACAGTGTATGACTGCGTACACGGGACGATTCTGTATTATTTGGGAAGGATGGCAGCCCTGCTGCTAGGCTAAATGTTTATTTCAGTCAGCAGAGGCCAGAAAAGACGCTCATATAGAACTGCACCAAATGAAAACAATACAGAATGACTCTATACGATCATGATTTGACAAGCTATGTGATTATAATTTTATAAAAATATACCAAATACCTCACCTCAGAAGACTCACGGCTGTATATTGGTGCTAGCGGTGACTGACTACTTTTCTTGTTTAAAGACAGCTACACCGCATCCATGCGCGTGCTCGTTGGTGAATGGCCAATCAACCTTAAACACATAAATACGTCATTACTTCAGATTACGCCTGAGAACTTGAGAACCTACACTTTAGTGATGAGATTTCCAAGGATATCAATAAATCCTTCTTAGATTTTATATGGAAAAATAAACCTGGCAAAATATGTCAGGCAAAAGAGTAGAAGGTAGATTAGAGATGATCGATTTTTTTTTTTTACATTAACAATACTTTTAAATTTAGCTGGTTAAGAAATTGTCTAAAAAAATCACAGCTCATTATGGTTTTTTATTCCTCAATGTATCTTTCAAAAACTTGAAGGGTTCTCCTTTCTTCTGAGATGTAACTTTCTTCCAGGCAAGTTACCTGTTAATTTATCTAAATTTCACCAGCAAGGCTTGGAAAATTTGTTTTCATCACAACTTTTCTCTGCATAAAATGCTTTTATGGAACAATTTTCTTATCACTTCTAGGAACAAATCATTATTTTTGCATAGGTGGTTTGAAAGGAGTATTTATTTTGTTATGGATATGTTTTATGAGAGTGGAAATAATTTGTCGTATGAAGACTTTATGCAAGTTTACAATTTTCCTATCCGCTTTAAAGAATTTAGTGCTTCAAGCTATTCCAAATGGCTTGATACAACTAATAAATTATCTTCTTATGGAAGCAATGAAAGAATATTTCCAGAATTAAAAAATTGATGTTATTGCAATATATTTTTCTTCTTGTAATAATTAAAATATTAGACGAATCTTGCAATCAAAATATAAAATATCACCTAGAGTTAAATTCTTTTGGAATGCAAAAATATCTGATGTTAATTGAAAAACGACCTGGTCAAATCCCCATAAATTTAGTATTTTGAATAAAGGTAAAGAGGTGCATTTCAAAATACTTCACAAAATTTACCCTTGTAAATGAGCTGTTTCTAAATTCTTGGACATTGACAATACTTGTAGTTTCTGTAATACACGTGAGGAAGATTTGTGTCATCTGTTTTATAGTTGGGATTTGTCTCTTAGATTTTGGTCTGATCTTAGTGCCTTTCTATTTCTGCGAAGAAATGTCAACTATACGCTTTCTTTAAAAGATGTGATTTGTACTTATTCACACAAAAGTAAAATGATAGAGTATGTTGTGAACTTTTACATTTTACATGGAAAATACTATATTCATAAACAGAAATTTGCGAAATGCAAACCAAAGTGTGATTTATTTTTATTAGAAATGTAGATGTTGAAAAAGTCTATAATGCAAATTAATAATAAAAAGAATGTCATATTGTTAGATTTCATGAATAATTTTTTTTCTGATATAGCTCCCCCGCTGCGACTAGTGAATATGACCTTAGGAAAAAGGAAGAAAATGTAAAATATTGTTTAGTTGTTTCAATGGTTTTTGTTTATTTTATGTTTATATATATATACATTTTATATATATTTATATACATATACTATACACACACACACACACATATATATATATATACATTTTGTTTATTTATTTTCCTTTCTTGAACTCTGTATTAGTGTATAAGGTTATTTTAATATTTTGTATATTTGGATTTACTTGCTAATATTTTTGTACTATTAGATCTTTTTCTTAAATAAATTAAAAAAAAAAAGATTGAGAACCTACACCACTTAAAAAAATAAACCTCTGAAATACATTACAAATTATTTGTTCATAGAAATTATATATTTTACTTGGTACATTTTTCATTAACAAACATTTGTAAATAGTCTCCTGTCATATCCCTTGTTCCAAAATGAATTGGTATCAATCGCTTTATCTTGTGATGAAAAGAAAATCCTTGCGATTGCAGAGCCATTTGGAGAGGGTTCATGCATTTAGACGCTTTTGGTAGCTGTTCTCTACTGTTCATAATGAGTATGTAATCGTTGTTGTTGGTCATGCTATTTTTTTGTCTTTGATTTGTATGTGATTGCCTGAATATGTTCTTTTAGCATTAATTTAAAAAACTTGAGTACCTCTACGGCTCTGTATTACACAACAACAACAATAACAAAACAAAAAAAACATAAAAAAATTCCCCCATTTTCAAGATAGAACTTTTTGGCCTTAATTCTAAGCGGTATGTGTGGAGAAAACCAGGCACTGCACACCTGTCCAATACAGTCCCAACAGTGAAGCATGGTAGTGACAGCATCATGCTGAAGGGGGTGTTTTTCAGCTGCAGGGACAGGACGACTGATTGTAATCGAGGGAAAGAAGAATGCGGCCAAGTACAGGAATATCCTGGACAAAAACCTACTCCAGAGCGCTCAGGACCTCAGACTGGGCCGAAGGTTTACCTTCCAACAAGACAATGACCCTAAGCACACAGCTAAAATAACCAAGGAGTGTCTTCACAACACCTCTTTGACTGTTCTTGAACGGCCTAGCCAGAGCCCTGACTTAAACCCAATCGAGCATCTCTATATGTCAATGGAGTTTGTATGTTTTTTCAGTATTGATTTATTAAGGTGAATTTAATATGCTGACTGTGTTTGTTGTATTGATTTATTGTGCTTGCTGTAATATCCTCATGCTGTTTGTTGTGCAGGTTCAGCTCCAGCAGCACTATGACTGATGGAGATTACGACTATCTGATCAAACTCCTGGCTCTCGGGGACTCCGGAGTGGGCAAGACCACCTTCCTCTACCGCTACACCGACAACAAGTTCAACCCCAAATTCATCACCACCGTGGGCATCGATTTCAGGGAAAAGAGAGTGGTTAGTGTCTGTGGGCCACACGGCTCTTGAGTTACAAGCTTTGATGTTTCCTGCGAGTTCGGCCCTCTATCCTCAAGTAATTGGCTCATAAGTCAGTGTGTGAATGTGTGTGTATGAGGGTGATAAAGTTTATTGATGTGGATCATAAAGTGTGAAGAGCCTCACAAAATGGACTTCACACACTCCGGCAGCTTTAAAAGAGCAAATCTCTGAGACGCAGCGAGCAGATCCGAGCTGACGGGAACGATGACTTCAGAGCAAGCCAGTGTTTGTATCTGTAATGATCCCTATATTATTCATATCTGTACTTAAATAAAACTACGTGTAGCTTGAACCAGAGCTTCCTACAGTAGCAGTAGTCATCACTGAACCAATGAACAGCGAATAACTAAAACGGTCCATACCTTTGTATAGGGCTAAGACTTGTGCACAGTACTGTATATGTGTATGTATAAATGTACGCACACACATGCATACATTTTTGCAATAGTGTTAGTTTTAACACTAACAGCACTGATTTGCATTAAAACACGTTTTAGTACGCAACAGTTTCACTTTGACAGAGTTTGGAGAGTTTCAGTGTTTTGGAGTAAATGAATGTTCATGATTCACAGTTACACAAGACCACCGGCTCTTCTGTGTCCGTTTGTGTGTGTGCGTGCACGTGAAGAAGTTCAAAGCGTGTTTCCACCCACTAAACGAGCCTGCGCTGATCTGGAAAAGATTGATAACGAGAATGAGGCCTGAACTTCTCAAACACACTCTCAGTATGATTCATCGGAGCTCAGAAACACACACGAGTATCAGAGACAGAGCGGCCCACATTATCAGTGTCAGGAACCATCCTCAGTTAGTATATCCACATCTCATACACGCACCACCCAGAAACCCTTACAGACTTATTTGCCACGATGCCACATGATTATTTAGTGCCTGGTTTATCTCAAGTGTCTGCATAATCTTTCAGATGCTTATTTAGTACTAGTACGGTCACATGTTTATCAGACGTGTATTTATTTATTAATGTGTAGTTATTCGTTTAATCTACATTACACTATCCCATTCCACTTACTTTAGGACTGTTCTTATTTATTCATTTTAATCTCATTTTTATTGTGCTTTGATAGCACACACTTGTTTAGGTTCAGACACAATTCTGATTTATTATAATGTTTTTTGGGATCTTTTATTTATTATTTAATTTAATTTGTTTGTTTATTTATTTAGTTTCTGTTTAATTGTTACATCTCCTTTAGGAGTGTTTTCATTTATTTTTCATTTGTTTTATGCCTTTTTTCCTTCTGGGACTCTTTAAATGTCACGGACGAAGTGGGCAGGAAGACAGTGAGATGAAAGCATCAATCCCAGCATGCAGTGCGGCTCAGGCAGATCAATACCATCATCCTTCTGAGCTAAAGCGAGCAGAAGCGCAGCAGTCTGAGTCGTGTTATTTAGAGTTGGTGTTTTCAGTCTGACCTCGAGCTGAAACACCTTCAGAGACTCATGAATATTTGATGAAGTGAAGGTCTGGAGCTGATCTGTGTTGTTCTCCAGGTTTATACGACAAAGAGCCCCAATGGAACGACGGGGAAGACGTTTAAGGTTCACCTGCAGCTCTGGGACACGGCGGGACAGGAGAGGTGCGCTCTTCCTTTCATAGTCATCATCACATTCACAAAGTCCCAGAATCAGCTCCGTCTGAATCATCTGGACCAGGGCTTCTCAGTCTTTATGTTAGCTCACGGTGCATTAACTAACAAACACAGCTTGTGATTTTAATAATGCATTAGTAAATGCTGAAATGAACATAAACATTAACTAAGATTAATAAATGCTGATAATAATATTAAATATTTTTTTTATTTTACATTAATGTTTTTCATAGTCACTAGAGTAGTGTACAGTACTGTTAAATGTATTAGTGTATCTAAGTATTTGACTGTATTTTTTATTTATTTGTCTTGATATACTTATTGGATTGAATTACAGTATATTATTTTTTATTTATTTGAATTGTATTTATTTATTTATTATACATATTTTTACTGTTATATTTATTTTTTATTACTTATTGAAACTTAATTTTTTTAATCTTTTTTGCTTATTTTACAAATATATTTTTGCTATACATACTCTACTACTAGATTAATTGATTGTAATTATTATTATATTTTTTTTAATATATACAAGTTAATTTAACCCTGTATTAATATCGATATAACTGTATTATTAATACATATTTTTTGTTTTAATATGTATGTATTTGTACCTTGCGCGGTTGTTCTCCTGACTGTAACTCGGTCTGATCTGGTGTATGTCTGAGACGCACACGGACTCTAGATGATGACTGGACACTGGTCAGAGACTGTGCTTTGTTCTTGGGCTCAGGTTCAGGAGTTTGACCACGGCGTTCTTCAGGGATGCGATGGGTTTTCTGCTCATGTTCGATCTGACGAGCCAGCAGAGTTTCCTCAATGTCAGGAACTGGATGAGTGAGTGACCGCAGACACACGACTAACTAACCAGCACTAACCAGTAGAGCTGTGAGCCTACACCGCTCAGCTTTGATTATGATGATCATGGATTCGGTTCAATATCACGATGCGTCACGATACACTGCGTCCTCTATTTCATGTTTTACTTCACAGTCAGATACGACCTGAACCCTTCATTTTACCTGAGCAAAGAAAACTTCCTGAACACAAGGAGTATACTGTCGAGTTCTTATAAAACATATAAACTTGAACTAGTTTTATGAATGTGGTATTACCCCGTGTGTCTTCTCCAAGTCGTGTATAAAAGATGAAATGTGTGACGTGTTTAATTCATACTTCATTAATTAATTACTTTTCCGCCTCCTTTATTTTCCTCTTCCTTCTTCTGTCTTTTTCCTCTTCCTTGTCTTCCTCATCCTCTTCTTCTTCTTTTCCTCCGTGTGTGTGTGTAGGTCAGCTCCAGGCTAATGCGTATTGTGAGAATCCAGACATTGTTCTTGTGGGTAATAAAGCTGATCTGAACGACCAGAGAGAAGTCCAGGAGAAACAAGCCAAGGAACTAGCGGACAAATACGGGTGAGTGAGTGTGTGTGATGAGAATACAGTATAGTACTTCCTGTTGTGTATAAAGACTAATGATTGCTCAGTTCTCTGTTGTGTTATTGAATCAGTATGCGCTTCATCTGCTTGGCCAGATAATTGTTTCTGTAACATATTAATGAAATTAATGCATTAAACTCACAGTCCCAATGTGAATATGTGTGTGTGTGTGTGTATATATATATATATATATATATATATATATATATATAAATATGTGTGTGTGTGTGTGTATACTTATTTGAAACCTTAAAAGTAGACATCTAGACGTCTTTGACCAACATCTATATATATATGTCTGTCATTAACACTAAT
>JAUCMU010000007.1:378331-400039 GCA_032275025.1 Enteromius treurensis | reverse complement strand
CTGGGAGCCCTTTAAAGAGCTGTTTGAGAGTCAAGACCTAAACCCTGACCCCTTGGTTTTAGGGGTCAGGGTTTAGGTAAAACACTTAGTTCTGATGGGTAGGGTTAGGGTCAGGAGCTACAGATTACACTGAGTCAATGTATGTCCTCACAAAGAGAGCTATACAAACAAGTGTGTGTGTGTGTGTGTGTGTGTGATACACACTTGTTTTGCAGCTGTCGGTCCAGCAGTTGTCTCTGTAAGCGGCTGTTAGCTTCTCTCTCCTCCATCAGTTCTCGGTGTGTGTGTCGGTACTGGACCTCTCGTCGACTGGCCTCCTCCTCAGCCTCGTTCAGCTGCCGCTTCAGTGATCGGATGCGCTGAGTCATCTGAACACAGATAATAACAAAATCAGTTCAAATATGATCACAGAGACCTTTTCTTTCACAATTCTGACTTTTTCTCTGTTTAAACCTTGCTTTTTTCTTTTCATTAAAAAGTTTTATTATATAATAAATAATTCATTTATGTATTTTATTTATTAGAAAGTTAAATAAATGCTCCAAATTTTATATTATTTATTAAACATATATTACACTGTTTATATGACAATAAAATTACATTTATTAGATAACTAATTATGCAGAATTACAAAATATTGTCAATAGACAATAGTAATATAATTGTGCTTAACATATATTTATGAATAAATGTATTTGTGTAATTTAATTATAAGTAATAATTATGAATAAATATTTGCCAATATAGACAGCATAATAATACAAATTACACTTAAAACATTATAAATATATATTCACACACACAAATAAAATATTGAAAATATTGAATACAGCATTTTTTAAAAATAGTTAAATCTCAAATATCACACTTCAGATTTGTGCGAGAGAAACTCAGTTTTTAAATTGTGAAGTTTTATTTTTATTATTATTATTATTTTAACTGTGGAGGAAATTATTTTCATATTTGTCCAAACCGTTTTTACCCTAAAAAACAGGGAAAAAATAAATGCGGGCAACACTGAAAATGTGGCACTGAATTTATAAGATATTTGAGAGTAGTTCAAACACTGAGTTAAAGAGTTTTATGCTGAATATGTTTTTCACTGGTTCTGGATCAGATGTGTGCTGTGTCTCCCTCTGCTGGTAATCTTCATCATACCAGCTCTCTCTGCTCCGTGGAGATCTTCTGCTCCTCCTCCATCTGCTCCGTCAGATCGTGGATCTTCTTCTCCAGTTTGCTGATTGTGTTGCTCATCACCACTTTATTCCTGAGGAGAGCCATCATTCAGACTTACTGCTCACTGTTAGAGGAAGTGTGATGTGATATTATACTGATGAAGTGTGTGTCTGACCTCTCCTCGGCTCGCAGTGTGTTCTCCAGCTCTTTGGATTTAATCTCAGCTCTGGTGATGGAGTCCACCTCCACTCTGTTATTCTGGAGCTCCTCCATCTCACTGCGCACATCCCGCAGCTGAACACACACACACCAGCATCAACATCAGCATCATTACAGCAGATATACTCACGAGTAACACACACACACACACACACACACACACCTGTCTCTCCAGGATGGCCTTCTCACACTCCAGCTGATCGTTGAGATCTTTCTCCTGGATGAGCTTCATCTGCAGCTGCTCCGACTGACAGAAACACACACACATCAGCTACACAAAACTTACTCGTGGGGAAATAAAATATATTTCTTTTTCATTTCCATTTAGTAACTTGATGTACAAAAAATAAATAAAAATAACAAAAATGCACAAAATTACTAAAACATTTTCTTTCTTTTTTTTTCTTTTTCATATTACTTTTTTTATATTTAAATTACATTTTCAATAACTGAATGAAAACAAACAAACAAATGAATTGAAATATTAAAACTTACTGTAAAAAAATTTAATGAGCTTAAATATATATATTTTTTGGGAGGGCAGGGGCCTATGAATTAAATTGTAAGTTTTTTTATATAATTCTAAAAAACTGTAAAAAAAAAAAACAAACAAACAAAAAAAACAATCCAATAAATATTAATAAATAATAAAATGTTTTAAATAAAATAAATGTTTTTTTTAGAAATGGTAGTCATGAAATTAAAATATAAAATAAAATATATAAATGAATTAAATTAAAATATAACTTTAAAGGAAAACATAGAGAAAAAAAACATTTCAATTGAAAAACCATTTCTTATAATTACTATTATTTTAATCCTTAGAGAAGTAATAATAATAATTAAACTATGCTTTTATTGTCTGGTAAACTTGATTTATGCAGATTTCCTGCTGTGAGCCTCAGACTGAACGTATGAATATGATATGAAGTTTATGCTGCTTTCTGACCTGATCCAAAGCTCTCTTGTGTTTGGACGCCCATCGCTGCTCGTTCTCCTGCAGCTCCTCCAGATCTGCCTCCAGATCAATGATCTTCTCCTGAAACACACACAGAGGTGAGCAGCTCCGTCAGCGGTGTTCAGGTGTGTGTGTGACGTCAGCGCTGTACCTGGGCCAGCTTGAGCTGTTTGGAGAGCTCGTCTCTGGACTGTCCGAGCGTCTGTAGCTCTATGCGCAGATCCTCCACCGTTCTCTCAGCCTGTTTACACTGCAGCTGTACCCGCTCCCGCAGCTGGATCTCCTCCTCCAGTGTCTGCTCCTTATCACTCAGCTTGTCTGTCACCTGACACACACACACACACACAGAGATCAAATCTCTGATACAAACTAACACACCTGAAGATCACCTGGGTACATTTCTTTTTGTGTTTAATTTTCTTTTATTTTCAGTTCGTTTTATTTCAACTAATTATTTTCTTTAGTGGTCTTATTTTAGTTATCCCTGCCATGAATATACTATGATATACACACTAATATGTTTCGAATGTTTCTGATGGATAATGTCTCTTCGGCTCCAGTCTTCAGTGTCACATGATCCTTCAGAAATCCTTCTAATATGCTGATTTACTGCTGAAGAGACATTAGTTGAGAACGGTTGCGCACCTCTCCCTGCAGTCTGCTGACGATCTGTGTGAGGCGCAGCAGCTCCTGGTCCTTCTCCAGAACGCTCTCCTCCAGCTCCTCGACCCGCAGCTGAACATCAGCCCTCAGCTTCTGCTGCAAACTCAGCTGCACGCGAGCCTGGTTCCCCTCCTGCAGAGCGTCTGCCAGCTAACACATCACAGGATGGTTATTTTAGTCAATGCATTTAAATATTTATATAGTGTATTAGTATTCAATTATTATTAATTTAATGTGTGTGAGAGTGTGTGTGTGTACCTCTGTCTCCAGTCTTGAAACAGTGTTGCTGAGTTCTAGAGCTTTCTTTGCTTTGGTCCCTCTCTCGAGCTCCAGCTCCTCCAGGTTTCTCTCGGCGAGCCACAGTTTCTCTGACACAGTCTGAGAGTGTTGAGCTTGCTTCTCCAGAGCTTCCTGAAGAAAAAACAAACACACACACAGACAGAAGAGCAGCTTGAGACAACATCCAAGATAAATGATGTTATATTTATATTATAAATCAGATTTGTGATGCTAACACACTTGGACGCACCTCAGTGTCCTGTATTTTGTTCTTGAGCGTCTGCTGCAGGAAGTTGAAGGCGTATTCCTGAGTGTTTGCTTCGACCATCACCTCCCGCGCCTCCTTCAGCTCTTTCTGAAAACACACACACACACACACGTGTTGGTGACCTGCGAGCCGACGGAGTGTGTTCTGCGCTGGTGTGTATGCTGTGTTTGTACCTCCATCTGTTTGAAGCGCTCCAGCATGACGTTGTTGTTGCTTTCTAGCTCCACGATCTTCTCGCGCAGACGGTTCATCTCTCCCTGCATCTGTGTGTTCGTCCGCAGCAGGTCTTCGTTGTTCACCAGCAGACCTCGCATCTCGAAGCGGATCTGGTTCCTCTCCTTCTCCATCTCGATGCTCTCCGCTTCCAGAAACTGGTTCCTCTGCAGCACACAGATCGACACATTAAACACCATCTGCCTGATTCTGAATGTTTTGTGGCCTGAGCATCAATAATAATTGTGCATAACGCGAATTATGGTTCACGGATGCATTTGTCAGAACGTGCAGACTCAAATGTTTCACACTGACCCTGCGACAGTCGTCCAGCTGTTTGGTCAGTTCCTGGATGAAATCCAGTTTGTTCGGCTGGTTGTTTCGTTGCATGAGTTGACTTGGAGTTGCCTTCAGGAGAAAAAACACGAGCTCATTTCTGTGAGTTTTAATCCTCTGGGACTTAAAGGTTCCCATTGAATAAACATCAATTTATTTGTAAGAAAACCCATAATTAAAAATATAAATAGTAAATACAATAAATATGGTTAATTATTTTATTCATGATTTTTTTTTTAAATACATAATACATTTATATTTATCATTATAAATATATATACATATATATAAATTGGACAGCATTATTTCATTTAAATATAAATTGAATGTTTCTTTTCCGTCTTTCTTTTTTTCATTTTCTCTTTATTTTATTTATTTATTTTAATATTACATTTATATTTATGCATTAAGATTGCAATTTTTTATTGAATTTGTTTTACAAATATATATAGTTTACACATATTTTATAATCAATAATGTTATTTTATTTATAAATTGAATTTAAATGTTTTATTAATATTTTGAATCTTTTTTTATTTTCTGTTTCATTTTTAATTTTGTGATTACAGTAAAAAAAAAAGTACTAGTTTTGATTTTTATATTTATATACAATATTTAATATTAACACACACAAACACACATATATTTTTTTTATTTTTTATTTTTTTATTGGTTTTAGATGTTGAAATAGTGTGAGATAGAATAAGTTTACTTTTTTTTATTTTTTATTTCATTTTAGTTAACATACATATAATTTGAATTTATACTGATTGCTTTATTTATTGCTGAATATTTATTGTACTCACGTCTCGTCTGCGGGTCAGACTGTCGTATCCGGGGATTCGTGTGCGGTGGTTCAGACCTGGACTGCTACCAGGACTTACACTTCTGTTCAGACCAAACAGGTTCGCCTCAGAGACGGCAGGTGACATCACTTCCTGTGTCTGACAGACCAATCAAAACACATTCAGAGCACTGCTTCAGATATCATGCAGTCTGAATTATTCTGAAGTCATAGAAACTATAATAATTCTAAAAGTAGTTGTAGAGTGAAGTGTTGTGCGTGAGACTGTAGGACACAGTTCTGTCCACTAGAGGGACACACACTCACACACGCTCACCTTGAAGTCAGACATTCTGCTGATAGGATTGTAGTCCAGAGAGAGCGTTGCATACGGACTGTTGAAAACTCGGGAAGGACTGTCAAAGCCACCCACCTGCAAGAACAGAGAGACAATACTTTACTTTCCTTTTTAAACGGACACCATGATATTTATCATAGTAATACTAACAATTCTTTTTAAGTTGAAAAATAATTGCTTAAAATATAAAAAAAAGGGGGAAAAAAGAATTGCAATATAATATAAAATAAAAAATACAATTCTAAATAGAAACGATAGCTTTTGCTTTCACAATTTTTTTATGTTTAATAATATTTAAAATTGTATACATATTTGAAAAATTAATTTTTTTTTTTAAATTTAATGCTAAATTCTTGTTTCCACTCATTTTAAGAAGCCAAGTATTGTATAACTGTAGTGGATGAACTGAACAAAATAACGCAACAGTGCATTAGTTTCTGTCATATTAATATCACTGAGATACTCATTTTTATAGTTTTTTTCTACACTTTACTAAATCCTACTCTACTGTACACTCTGCTATACTCTACACTACTCCATACTCTATTCTATCCTACTCTACTCCACCATACCCTACTCTATATTCGTCTACAGTATGCTATACTCTACTATACCCTACTCTCCTATTATGCTCTACAATACCATACTCTGCTCTAAACTCTACTACAATATGATATACCTTACTCTACCCTGCTCTATACTCAGCTATATGATATACAATACCCTTCTCTACTATACTCTACCCTACTCTATGCTCTACAATACCCTACCATACCCTGCGCTATACTCTACTATAATATGCTACACCATACTCTACCCTCCTCTATACTCTGCTATAATATGATTTACAATACCATACTATACTCCACCCTACTCTACTATACTCTACCCTGCCATACTCTGCTCTAAACTCTACTACAATATGATATACCTTACTCTGCCCTGCTCTATACTAAGCTATATGATATACAATACCCTACTCTACTATCCTCTACCCTACTCTAGCCTACCTTACTATACCCTACTCTATACTCTGCTATTATTCTATACAATACCCTATCATACTCTGCTCTATACTCTACTATAATATGCTATACCATACTCTACCCTGCTCTATACTCTGTCCTATTCTATAGTCTACTATGGTATGCTGTACAATACTATACTCTACTTTACACTTCTGTACCCTGACCTACTCCATCATGCTATACCATACTATGCTGCACTATAATACACTATGATAAGCTGTGCTATACTATATTCTAAGGTGCTATACTCTACTATACTATACGATTCCTCTCCTGTTTTCAGTAAAAAGTAAACATTTTAATGACTCACTAAAGGCGGTAATCAGATGTTTTGACTCACTCTGTCGGACATGCTATCCCAGTCCCGGGATGAGAGCGACTCCACGGAGCCGCGGATCGCTGAACTGACCCTCAGCAGATTCCCATTGCTCCCGCTGCCGGGAGGACCACCGCCGTCGCCCACTGACCCATTGGAGCTGCTGGTGCCGTTGGAGCCCAGGTAGAGCTGGTACTTGGGGTTGGTGCGGATTTTGGGCGTGGTGGGCTCATCCTCGGACCTCGGACCACTGTGCTGCTGCTCGCCGTTTAGGTTGGAATGCTGGGTAAGAAAGAGAGACAATTAAACAATGAAAATCTAGCTCAGCGTCACAAATCAGATCACAAACGAGTGAAGACAGAGCTGCTGTCAACAAACACACACAAGCACATCTGAAGCACACAAATCATGCACAGGGCCATTCCACAGCAACAACAAAACGTGTTCATTACTTTAATCTGATTATTTCAGTGTGTTTAATTGGTTTACACCTGTATTTTATTAAGATTTTTATTAATGTACATTCTCCTCTATGAAATAAATAAACAAATGAACACAAACATAAGCACATGTTAGTTAATAATTAATCAAATTAAATAAGAAAAAATAAATGATGACATCAAAGCACAACAAAATTCCTTATATCCAATAAATTACCTAAATAAATATAAAAAATAAAAAGGGAAAAATTACAATTCATTCAAAATATGATTGTAAATGATATAAAAACAGAATCTGATAATAAAACAACACAGCTCATGCACAGACAAACGCTCAGAGACAAGAACATGAGATCTGGATTGGTTAGTGTCAGCTGATTGATGAAGGCTGTGATTGGCTGACTGCAGCAGAAGGACGAGTGTCAGGACTCAGAGTGAAGCAGCGCGGCCGGGTCCGACACCGAGAGCGGCTCGGACACTTACCGGACCGGGACCGGGATCTTTACTGTGCTGGGACGTCTGTTTCTCATCTCTCTTCTTCTCAGCGCAGTGGTTTTTCTTAGAGTTTTCTTGTGTGTTTGGTTCTGGCGGTTCAATGGAAACCGGGTTCTGGTTCTTCACTTTCTCTCTGCTTTCGTGTCTCATTTTCCCAGAATCCTGTGAGCTCACGTCTTGGCGTTTGATCTTCAACGAGCCGAGGCGTGGTGGAGGCGTTGGCGCCCCGTCAAACCTGTATATGAGATCTTTAACGCTTCCAGAGCGTGTCAGATTGGATCCACCGATCAGAGCCGACTTCTTAGTAGCCGTCCAGAGCCAGTCCTCGTCCTCCAGCGTGAGGCTCCTTGCTTTGGACGATCTTTTCTGAGCGTCTGCATTGTGTTTGGAAACCTGCACCGAATCTTTCTTCTCTTCTCCCTAGAAATACATCACTCTGATTCAACACACGCTAGATTGCATTTGCTTTTCTGAAGAAATATTCTTCATTTCACCCACTAGAGTTGAGCAACTGTGATAATCCTGAGAGACGTGTGCAAGTTACGACAGAACTGAAGCGTTACGAAACACACGTGTCGTTTCACCCAGACAGAACACGGACCAGAAATCAGTCACTGATTCATTCTTTCCATTAAAAGACACCTTTCCAAAAGACACCAAAAGTTCTGTTTGCATGTAAATATTAGCATGCATCTCAATTTATTACTGAAATCTCTGCCTTCTCTTGTGCAAGGTTTTGTGTACAAAAATAATCATGTATGAATGCATAGATTGAAAATATAAGATAAATAATGTGCAATTCTTTTTTTCTTTTTTTACGCAAAGTAATTAAAAATAACTAGTTATTGTCTTTCTGGTGGGACAAACTTTCTAAAATTAAATAAATAAATAGCTATTTTTAATAACATTAAATATAAATGTAATAAATTACATTAAATCAAATTAAGACAGATACTGAGACTTTTCTGGATCATTATGATGTTATCACAGTATAATATCCATGCATATTATTTAGCCTTTTTTTTTTTACATGCTACTTCTAATAAAGATTTTTAATATTATGTATTTATTATTCTAGTTTAGCTCGACTAACAAACAAAAAAATGGTAATAAAAGCTGTACACGCTTTACCGTATACACACACACACAAAAGTACTTTGAGGTGTGTTTCTTGAGTGGGCCGAAGACAGATTCAGATCCGCTCGTGTGGAAGTTCCACTGAACCGCACAAATGCAATTGCGTTATGACATGTTACCGTGAGCTTAAAGAGATCACGGACGACGAGAGGCGATGAATGCACATTAAATAAGCTCTGATACTCGCCGGCGGCTTTTTAACAATCCAATATTTCCCCCTTCTTAAAATACAAAAATCCCAAACAGCTGGCCGTCAGTGAACACGTACACATGCTCTCACACACACTGAACACCATCATCCAATATGTCAATTAATAAAGCGAAATTATGGAAATGAGGGTCCGCGGGTGTTTTTGAGGCCTAATCCAGGGACTCGCTTAGCACTCTTCCCCAGGGAAGCTGCACTGATCTCTGGGTAACAGAGCGGCCGGCTCCCCGGGTCACTCCAGGGATTACTTAATCCATGATTTAATGCGATTAGTTTGATTACCATTGCATGAAACATTAAATAAGCTGAGGTAAAGATGAATAAAAACTACATACATTAAAAAATACCTAATAAAAAATGATTACAATTTAAAATGAAAATAATTTAAATTATTAATAAAATTATCAATAGTATCTAAAAATATTTTATACAATTTTTATGTCAATATTTTAGCAAGTAAAAATGACTATCAACAAAAAAATAAAATAAATAAATAATAAAATTATGGTAGTATCTGAAAGACACTAAATATTTTATTTAAAAAAAAATATTTCAGCTATTTTCCAGAGCAAACTTTCTCATTTTCATTTAGTTAATCTTACTAAAATAAACTAAAACTGACAGAAAAATGTATAAAAACAATACAGACATATTTAAAAATAATAATAAAATTGGCAAAAGCAAACAAATTTAAAATGAAAAAATATAAAAATATAAAAATGACAAAAACAAGCAACAAAATTTAAAATGGAGATTTAAAACAGAAAATGTACAAAATATAAATTCAAATATAAATAACAAAATAATAATAGTATCTGAAAATATTTAAGAAAATAGGCCATGTTTTTTGTTTTACTAAAATAACACAATAAAACTGAAAAGAAAACTATATAGAAATATCTAAAAAAAGAAAAATCACAATAAACAATTAAATGAACCATAAGGAGAGTCTGTGGGTTAATATACAGTATGTTGTGATATTCCACAATGGTGTGGTATTATCATCTTTACAGAAGCACTGATCTCTGGGTGACGGGTCAGAGACAATGCCAATCACTTACAGTATTTGAGAGCTCTGAGGGGATTATCGCTTAATCTACGATTTAATGTGATTAATTTCCACCAAATCTGATCAGATTCTGCAAGCGTCCCACGGGACGAGGCTGCGCGTCTAAATTAAAACAAATGACATCATATAAGCCTGTGACAGCCTGGCATTTATGAATATGACAGAGATGATTAATGTCATGAAGACGCGACAAATAAACTCCCCAAAATCCCCAAAGCCGCGAGGATTGGAGAGCCTGTTGCCGTGGCGACAGCAGGGGGCGGAGATTTGTATGTAAATGATGCGGGTCACGGGGTCGTGAGAGCGGGTCGCGGCGCTCCAGACGGAGTCCTTCAGGTCCTCATCACTCCACATATTCACACAAACACCAAAACATTGCTTTGCTTACATCAATGAAAAAATTATGCATGCAATGTTTCATGTTTTCAAGATTTCTGAGCATTAAAAATAATGAGGGTTACAAATTTCCCTAATCACGGAGAAAAATAATCATAATGATCCTGAACAGGCTCCATGTTCTTCATACAAACATCATTTCTTCTGGTTTTGTGGTAGAAGGTGTTTTAATGAGATTCACCTGTAAACGAGTGAAGGGTGTGTGTGGGAACGAGAGGCGAAGTGTGTGTGTGTGTGTGTGTGTGTGTGTGTGCATGAGTATGAGAGTCTGTGTGTGTGTGTGTGTGTGACCCCTCCACGGGCAAAGCTAATAAATCACACAGAATTAAGCTTTTGGAAAGACTAAAAGTGTGTGTAGTAGGGTTAGGTGTAGAGCAATAGAATATATAGTCTGTACAGTAGAAACACCATTACACCTATGGAGAGTCCCTACAAGGATAGTGGACCAGACGTGTGTGTGTGTGTTTCCCTCAGGGTGTGGTGGAGTAACATATGGTGCTGAATGGAGGATGCGCTCTGACCCAGTTTCTTGCGATACTGAGCTCAAAATCACTCTCACTGAGTCTGTGCTCATTCACAATAAGCAATTACATTTATACACCTTCATGCTAAAACAAACCCGGACAGGATCCCTAGTCATTTTAGTGTCTTTATGACTGACCTATACACTCGACCAGTAACGCTTGTTACCACCAAAATATGAATAAAAGCAATAAAAAGGGATTGATTTTACACTCTGTCGTCTCTATGTTAAAACGAGCCACACCCAAATCGAATTGATCAGCAAGAAAACCCCAGTAATGTTCATCCGACACCAAAACCTCTGGAGAAAAGAGCCAAACAACAGAACGACGACACACGCTAAAGGAGGAAAAACAGGAGGCGTGACGGAGGAGAAGAGCTGCAGGTGAGCGGACAGATGCTCCACGAGATCCACATTCACATCAGCAACATCTGGACACACACACACCTGCATGTGTGTGTGTGTGTGTGTGTGTGTGTGTGTGTGTGTAACAGCGAAAACACACCAAACACCATCCTTCTGCAAAGATACGCTGACCTAGACTCCACTCAATCACACCCAAACCATATTCAATCAAAGCATTTCTTCCTCATTTTCCAGCAAAAAAAGTGCAATTTCAACATTTGTATTCAAAACACAATGTATACGCGTGTTCAATACACTGTATATATTGTACAATATTCTAATTCATTTCTTGTCATGTATATGTTTTGTTTTTAAGCAAAATTGACCCAAAAATGATGTCCATTAGTATACTCGGAATGATACTAAAATAGCATTGCTAAAGCATAATGATATGATTAAAACACTCCTGCTGCATAGCAACAGCCTAAAACATTAAAAATATCATAGCAACTGCATAGCAACAGCCTAAAACACTCAGATTCCCCTAGCAACTGCATAGCAACAGCCTAAAACATTCAGATACCCCTAGCAACTGCATAGCAACAGCCTAAAACACTCAGATCCCCCTAGCAACTGCATAGCAACAGCCTAAAACACTCAGATCCCCCTAGCAACTGCATAGCATGGAAATAGTTTATAACACTTATGCAAGTGTAGAAACAAATGAATGAATGAATGAATGAACTAATAACCATTATTAGGAGAAGAGAGTGGAATGTGTGTGTGTGTATTTACCGTGCTGGTTTTCTGCGCACTCATTCCTGGCATCCCGTTGTTAAGTTTATCACGCGGCCGGTTCAGTTTTTCCCAGCAAACTCAATCAAAAACACAGTCTTTACACTCCCACAATGCACTTCGGCAGCTCTTGTTTCTCTAAAAGCCACAAACATACAGAGAAACAGACGACGGGGAATGAAATAAACCATCTGAGGCATAATTCAACAGTAAAACATTACACTTCATGATAATTAAACACATTTGATGTTATTTACATAAACGCTTCACTCACAATTTCTGATATATATTATTATATGAATTATTTATTAATATATTTATATACTTTATATATTTGTATGCACATGTAATTTGTAGAATAAATCTTTTTTTTTTTTTACTAAAAATAATATATATTTAAATTATATTTTACTATTTAATATTTAGCTAAAACAATATTTAATGAACATAAAACTTACTTCATCCACAGGTTACTTATTTTGCTATTTTAATATTTCACTTTTCTAATTTCTTATTTAAACATTGTGAATTGGGGCATAATTCTTTAAACAAACAAAAACATTACAACATGACATGACACAATTAAACAGAATTAATTTCACCCAAATTCTCATTATAGTACATTGTGTATGCATCCTGGGAAGAAAAAAAAAACCAAGACATATTTCTGCAAAAAGTGGAGTCCTGTCTGAAGTCTGTGGTGTCTCCACTAGAGGGAGATGCAGTAAAGCACTATGAAGTGACCATCAGGTCATCATAGACAAAGTGAAAGGATGTATCTTCTATACTGATCATTGATATACAGATTAAAACACATGGAAATGATGCAACAGTCAAATTTGAAAACTGTGTTACTCCACAAAACAATACTGAAAACAAAAGCACGTATCAGATAAAAGACTCCTGTAGGTTCTAGGTTGTTTCTGTGAGTGTTTCAAGCTATTGCTATGTAGTTGTTAGGGTGTTTTGAACTGTTGCGATGGTATTTGGGGTGTTTTAGGTTGTTTCCCTGCTGGTTAGCTATGTTTTGATGCTGGGATGCTGGTCACGTGCTGGCAAAGAACTAGCAAAGGACAAGCAACTGCATTTTTTGCCACATAGTTACAAGGGTGTTTTTAGCTAGTTAAGGTTTCATGAACATTTCTACTAGTTATGATGGAGTTAACTAGCAGCACTAGCGCTGTGATTTCATGCTGAGTTTCTCTGGACCAATCAGACGCGGCGTGAGCGACAGATGAGGCCGATAATGAGGCGCTTCGTCTCAAACAGGTGCGAACGCATCGGTCCTTTCCAATCACATCCGCGATAATTTATGAGGTGAGATCTGACGACTGTTGCCTTCCAGGGACAAAAGACAAACAGGACAGAAATAAACACGGACGCTTCAGGAAATAAAAAAAGCGGACAAACAAACAAATGCAAAAACTTCAGGAAGATAGAAGAGCGAAAGATGAACAAAAGGCTAAAAGCGGGAAGAATCTGCAAAACCAGACTAACAGCTTCATGTGATTAATTATGAAAGCATGAATGACATATAGATATAAGCCCAAAAACCACACGAAGACAAACACTTCAGAAACTCCATCGATAAAAAGATATACATACATATATATTAAAATTTTAAAAAGAAAAAAAGAAAAAGAAAGTATAATAAATCAATTGAACTTGAAAATACAAATAAAAATAACCTTTTAAAAATAGAAGATAACATTAGAAAATGATTTTTTTTTTAAACTATAGAAACAAATGAATTTCAAATGAAGGGAAAAAAAGAAGCAATAAAAATAAATATAACTGAAAAGAGAGAAAGAAATGTTAAAGTGCACTTTTAGATGAAATCTGTGTTTTTTATATGAGATGGAGTTTTTAATAGTTGCTGATTTAATGGTTTGGTCACTATTTATATGTCTTTTTAAATAAAGGATAAAATACAAAATCAGGTGCTTTCAGTTCAGATTAAAGCACTTTGTCACCAAATAAAGGCACAGAAATCCTACAGGCTGTAAGACACAGGATTACATGGATTGTGGGTTCGATTGTTGCAGGGAAGGCATGAACTTTCCCTGGCGTGAACTTCACAAGACAAGCATAGACTTGAGCTCTGAACGACGGACTGGACTAATTTTGGTTTTGAATTCAAGTCGGTGCAATAAATTATTATACGGGAACAAAACAGCCAAACCCAAGACGACGTCACAAAGAGACCCGACCCGGTGAGCGAGACGTTTCTCCAACAACAGCAGATTTACTGGAAAGAGCCAGAGGACACGCCTCACAGGAGCAGACCTGGAGTACAGAGATGTGCTAAGACTTGATCCTGAGACTGAAAACCAGAAACGGGGATTTACTGACAGACGCCGCCGCTGAGGACATCAGATCAACAACCTCTGACAGCGTTAATATACAAATCAGAGCACAAACCAACTCAACTGTAACTGCTGCTGGAATGAAGGATTACAGAGGAACGAGACTGAAAAAACAAACAGAAGAAAAAAAAAAAAAGAAATTAACTAGATTAAAAAAAAATTACTGAATAATAACAAATAGGAAGAAGCTATTTTAAAAAAAATTTTAAATATAGTTAATTTGAAAAAATAAGAATTTATTTAAAAAACGAATAAAATAAAAGAAATAAAAAGAAACAATTAAAAAAGAAAAAAGATTGCAATTATTTCAAATGCAATTAAAACTAACAAAATAAATACTTTAAATATTATTTTATTAATTCATTTAATTAGAATAAATGAAAATTAAATTAAATTATAAAATTAAACTGAAATTAAATGTATTTTTTTAAAGAAATTAAAAGAAAGAAGCAGCACATAATGTGTGTTTACACAGCGATCAGAAGAACACACACACACACACTTTAATGTGTCAGATGATGTCTTGTTGTTCTGCAGCAAAGCATGCTGGGATCAGTCTGATTTGTCACAAACTCCTCGACGCACGTGTCCTGATGCAACATTTAATATTCATCTCTGATGCTTGCACAGTTATGCTAATTACATGTAATACATTGTGTAACGCAAGTCCTGTGTGTCTCTCATTAGCAGACTTCATAGCATTACATCATTATTACCTCATGTTCATTTCAGTAGTTATGAAACTCAGGTAACATTTTAATAACGTTTGTCAAAGGTGTTTTAGTGAAAATCTATGCATGTGTTTGTACTCACTTGGCCTTTCTCTTTTAGTTGCTCTGCTGTTCCTCTAGTTAATCAGTTTCTCAAGTCTCCTTGAAGTCTGTTCTCTTCAGAAAGTCACTGCTGAAACACACACACACACACACACACAAACACATCAATGATGGTCTTAAACTGATGAAGTTTCACTATAACAACACAGATGACTAATGGACTCAGACGGCGCTGGACCTCGGAGTTGCTGGGAGATTTTCAGTCCCAGATGGGAAAAACACAGACAGAAGACTTCAATCTGTCTGATCTGCTCCTTCAATCACAACACATCTCCATCTGAACAACATTCACACACACCAGGAGAAATAGTGCACATACTCAGCAACGCTAGCCCTGGTGCATGTGAAACATTTTCTATATAGGAAATATTGTGGGGAAAATAAATAAATATATAATTACAAAATAAACAAACAAACAAAAAAAAAGAAAATAAGTTTGATTTAAAACAAAATTAGACATTTAAATAAAGAAATGTTCTGGTGCAAATTAAACAATTATATTTTGAAAAAACAAACAAACAAACTAAATAACCACACAAATAAAAAAAAATGTAAAAAAAAAATGTAATGAAAGAAAGAAAATTTAATTACATTAAAATAAGGATAAGAAACACCATACTAAAAAAATTTAAAAAAAAGAGAGGAAAAAGGATAAAGAAAATTAATGGAAAAAAGCAAAAATAAAAATAAAAAAATAAAATAAAATGAAAAAACTAAAACTAAAGAATGAAATTGTTTACAAAAAAGGATAACTTAAAATGAAAATATAAAAAAATTGAAATATGTTAAAAATATAAAAAAAACAAATAAATAAATAAATACAAAAATTGGTGCACAGCTGCACATTAATCTTCTGGTTTGTAAATGCTTTTAAATGTTGAAAACACTGAATAATAGTGGAAACATACCAGCATATTTCTGCAACAGGTACATGTATTTGCATGTGACATTTCAGTCTCTACCAAACTGATTTGCATGTTTTTAGAACAATAAATCGACACTGTAAATGACGCAAACGTGACATCATGCGTGATTTTTACTGCTTGTTCTTGACTCATGATCACAGAATTAAATTGGATTAAAAAATGCAAAACAAGCTGATTTATTAAGAGACGGGGACACGCCACGGCCGATCCCAGTGCACTGTGGGAAAACAGCATCGTCATCATCAGTCTGTTTATTGCACAAAAAACCCTCGAAATCCACGGTAATCCAGCATACAGTAATGCAAACCAACGCAACAGAGAATCATGGGAAAGTGTGCACACAGAACCTGAATTACCGCAGCATATTCATAAGAAAAAAATGTACTTACTGCACTTACACAAGCAGATGAAGAGAGAGAAACCTGTGTGTGTGTGTGTTTTCACATGGCAGCAGTTTTGGGCTGGATGCTCTGTGTGTGTGTGTTTCTGCTTGATTGATCACACAGTATGAGAGTGTGTGAAAGAGAATGTAAAAGAATTTTCACCGCATTAGC
Source organism: Enteromius treurensis (assembly GCA_032275025.1). Classification (NCBI taxonomy): domain Eukaryota; kingdom Metazoa; phylum Chordata; class Actinopteri; order Cypriniformes; family Cyprinidae; genus Enteromius; species Enteromius treurensis. Next base: position 383,354 of record JAUCMU010000007.1, on the reverse strand, counting down.
TCTTCTCGCTACGCACACTTTAAACCTGACAATAATCTGATAATTGAACATCTCAGAACAGAACATTTGACGCTAAACTCACTTTATTCATTTATCAGACTCACATCAGTGATTCATTCATACAGCCTACAGTAAAAAGAAGAACGATAACACGTTATGATAATATCTGCATGAATTAGCAATGAACAATCTCTATTAATATCTAAATAAAGTTAGAATTGTGCTGTATATTATTTTATATTATTTGGTAGTGATAAAACACGATACATGTCATATTCATGTTTTTTAATAGGCTGATAAAATATATTAAAAAATAAATACATAATAATAATATAAAACACACATATATATACATATAATATTTATTTAGTTTAATGTAAAAACTAAACAGCTATAAAAAACTATTAAAAAGTATTGTAAAAAACAAAAAAACAAAACCAGAATTATTTAAACAAAAATTTAATAAACCATTAAATAAATAAATAAACACCAAAATCTAATTCGAACTATTAGCAAAAGCTATAATAGCATCTCAACTGATACTAAAGCAAGAGCTCTGTAAACTAACAAACATCTTTATTAACTAATATTAATAGGAACAAAGGTTAAGGTTAATGCGTGCAGTAAAAATTCCACAGTTAGTTCATGTATTAACTACTTCAGCACTTGTTCTGTGATGTGAACAGCTGAGTATCGTTCTTGACTGTGATCGAACATGTTGCTAGCACGTTTTCACATAGTTAGCGTTATTGCTAGCATGTTTTAACACACTTGTAGTGGTTCTAACATGTTGCTAGCATGTTTTCACATAGTTAGCGTTATTGCTAGCATGTTTTAACACACTTGTAGTGGGTCTAACATGTTGCTAGCATGTTTTCACAAAGTTAGCGTTATTGCTAGCATGTTTTAACACACTTGAAGTGGGTCTAACATGTTGCTAGAATGTTTCTGGCACATTTTAACGCATCACTCACATGTTGCTAACATGTTTTAGCTTGTTTGTAGATGTAGCCAACACCTCGCTAGGAATTTCGATATGTTTTAGTTTGCTGGTAACAATTAGCATGCTTCTAGCCCGTAGATATTACATGTTCTAAGTTAGTCGCTAAGCTTTGATATAGATAGATAGATGTTGTTTATTATAAAAAGCTGTCAAACTGGTCTGTAATTGTCATGAAAAATGTCACAATGCAAGCTATGATAATGCTGCTAAAAATAGGCTTCTTGATTTGATTTGGGAGAGAAATAAGCCGTGGTTTTGTTGGCTCTCTGCTGCAGTGATCTGAGATGTGCTCAGTCTCCGTCGGCTGTGGTCTGTGTGTGTTACATCACTCCAGCAGATGAAAACATGTACAAAGTTCTGTGACAGTGTCCTGTGGCATGTAGGTGAAAGGCATGCTGGGAACAGGGCGTGTGCGGGTGGGGCGCTCAACTCAAGCAGGCCGTCAGCCAGACACACACACAATCTCCCGCAGGGTGTGTGTTAGGTGCGGCTGTTTTAAATATCACTCGTTAAGTTTTAAGAGGTGAAGGGCGCACAGTTACAAAACACACAGCTTCAGTTCCGCTCTTCCTCTGCTGTCAAATACACCCCAGTCCCACACAATTCCTCGTAAAGGTGGTGCAATATACAATAATCTCAGCGTCAGGTCAAACAGGCTTTAAGATAAAAGAGACCTGGTTTATTATTACCAACCGAACACTGATAAATGCATTCTGATGCTCAATAACCAACTGTCCTTCTGTAATTTATTGTTTTATACATGCATAGGGGACTCTTCCACCTGCAAAACCTGATCTGACCGTGACTGCAGGAGTTCAAATAAAAAATATAAAAATAAAAAATTACATTAATATAAAAAATCTGGTGCTGTGAACACAAAAATAATAAAATATATAAACTAATTTAAACAAAAATGTGAATTAAAGAAAAAATAAAATAAAATAAAACACGTATCTGTGATCTATCCAGCAGTACTGGGGACATAAAATAAATATATAAAATAATAATGTAAAACAAAATTAAATTAAAAAGCATAAAATGAAAAAAAAAAAAACACTTTATCTGTGATTGGTTAGGGGGTACTGTTAACACAAAAAAAAAAAAAATATATGTATATGTGTGTGTGTATATATATATATATACTGTATATATAAAATAAAATATTTAGATAGTTAAATAGTTAAATAAATAAAAACAATATAAATAAAAGAAAATCTTAAATAAATGGATCAGTGATGGATTAGTCAGGTGGTGCTACAGATGGAAACAAAAGTGGTGGAATGTTTTTGAGTGACCTTTGACCTTCAGACCTGGAGCGTGTCCATCTAGTGCACTGCCTCCGGGGTTAAACATCAGGGTTAAAGTGTTTTTTCTGAAAGTAGCTGGTGTCCTTGTGGAGCTCTGGTCAAAAAAACAGCTTTAAAGCGAACTATTGCAGATTAGAAGATAGCCTACACTGTAACATTTCTATTGTAATGACGGGAGATGATGCTGTCTGCAGAGGATCTGTCAAACAAAAGGCCTGCAGGTGTGAATCTGGCAAGCTATAGCCTGAAATCACGAACCCGGCGACACTGAAAGCACCTCTGGAAATAACGCATCTGACTGGCTGCCGGCCAATCATTGTCTCATTCGCCCGTTGCCACGACAACGTGACTCATTCCATTGGAATTCTGCAATATAATTCACTCCTGGACAAATTCCAAACACTCCCAGATTCCTGTTGCTAGGAGACAGCAGACGCCGTTGCTCGGTGACCGTCCTTCATCTGAATGCTCCCGAGTTACACAACAACAGGAGCGAGAGAGCGGGAATGAAGAGAAGAGCCTTTCAGTCCAGTTCAAGACCAGAGGTGTCAAAAAACAACACATGGTGCAAAATACTGAACAATTCTGTGATGCAAAGCCCACAGACTGATATATACATATGACAAAATATAGAATTATAAATAAAAAACTATATAAATAATAGTAATAATAATAAATATTTGAGCATAACCATTTAAACGTTTGATAAAAAATTATACAAATATTAATAAAAGATTATTATAATTATTAATCTTATTCAATAAAATAAATAATAATTAATATTTTTTTAAATAAAAGGTAAAAATAACTACTGATAAATTAATTAATACCATTATTTTTACCAATAACTTTTTTGATTATTTCAGTGAAAGTTTTGAAAGGTAAAGATGGTGATTATTATTACTATTACTTATAGTAATAATCGCAAATATGGCAGGCTACTAATAAATACTTATAGTACTTACAGTAATAATCGTAAATATAGCACTAAATATAGAAATGCACATAATATTAACACGTTATCTTATCACTTCACTAATCAAACCCTCTCAATCCTTCAGAACTAATGTCCAATCATTCCCAGAAAGCAACTAAACCCATCTAGTATCTGAACGGAGCGTCAGCAGGAGATGAAAGCGGGAGTTGGCAGCGGATGGGAAAGCGGCAGGATTTGGCCGGATGTCAGGTGTTACGACGACAATATCAGCAGCACAGCTGGAAGGCCTTTTGTTGAGGCTCTGGAGAGCTTGACAAACACACGCCGATCTGCATCTCTGACCACTTATCCTCCATCACAACAATACAGCAGTGATTATAGACACGAGAGTTCACGCAGATGCAGCTCTGAACCTGAAGATGATTATTAAATAATCCAGACGCTTCTGTCCAGACGACTGATAATGGACCGGATTTACATGCATTTATAGTTTCTATAGAAGACGGACGATCTGCTGATAAACTGCTTTCAGTTTTCACATTCTTTCTGCTTTTATGAATAAGTCTGACTGTAATGAAACAACGGATTAATACGACTGACTGCAAGTCATAATTCAAGCAAAACACACACAAAGAAACGTAGAGACGAGAACACGATCAGACGTCTAGACTGCAGATAGACTTCTAAAATGACACACATGCAATGCATTTTCAAGATTTCTGATGAGGAATGACTGAAACCATAACAAAAATCTTATTTGAAAATAAATAAATATATATGCATTTATTTTAAAATATAAACTTTGAAATCGATGTTTTATTTTCTTAACACTGTAAAAAATATTTTTTTGTTAATTTAAAATAAAAACAAGTAAAAACAAAATAAAAAACAACAAAAAATGTTTATCAAGTAATCTAAATATGATCTACAATAAATAATCATATACAATAAACAAAAATAATAACTCTCTCATGTATGAATGTTATTAGCTGTGCTGGATCTTCAGCAGGTTCTGGTCCGGATCGGGTCCGAACCCGGCTGATCTCCGAGCAGCAGAGAGGGGGCGATATACATCCACTCCTCAGCCAAAGTTTACTTACTTTGAGTTTCAAAAACAACCCAACAAACTCCATCCCAATTAGCCCTGATGTGGAGCTTAATTGTGCCGGAGACAGAAGCCCAATCAAGAAAAAATAATTGGTGACCAAATGTTGGGCGGTTGCCAAGTTTGGGTTTGCGAGACGAGCGGCGATCCTTCAGGGAGGCGGAAAAATACCAGGCAACCGACTTCACATGCAAATAAGACCGTAATGAAATACGAGAGAGAGAAACAACGAGGCTCTGACAGACGACTGACAACTCAAAACCAACACCAGCTGAAGTCTGCTGTCAATCCTGCAAACGAGGTGTGGCCCTTACCGTATAAAACCATTATTACACACACAAAACAGCCAGAGGCAGCTCACTGACACAAACAATATCACACACACAGTACTCTGACTCCATACTGACACTTATCTAGGGTACAAACAGCTTACTCTTACAGTGAAACACACTACAAGGTCCATCTCTTAACTACTGGACCACAGACAAATATGATTCAAAGTATGTAAAAAAAAAAGTCAAATGTAAGTAAAAAAAAAAAAAAATGAAGAATATTAATAAAATGCATTAATAATAATAATAATAATAATAGATAACTACAAATTAAATTAAATTAAATTAAATTAAATTAAATTAAATTAAATTAAATTAAATTAAATTAAATTAAATTAA
>JAUCMU010000007.1:360531-378231 GCA_032275025.1 Enteromius treurensis | reverse complement strand
TGTAGATTCGTCCAGTAGTATACAGAGGCATCTGATGGACGCAGGTTAAGCCCGCCTCCCAGAAGGCGGGTAGTAAGATAGCTTGGCCAAACTAAGCTCCTATGAGCTTTAAAGTCGCGGAAGCCAGGCTAGTAAACTATACTTTTAGTCTACTTTTGTTTACTTCTCAGAAAAATGCTTAAAATCACACGACTTGAGTGTTTGTGTGTGTGAGTCTCACCTCCACTTCGTCGCAGTAGAAGAAGTGAATGTCTGGTTTGTGTTGTTCATTGTCCTGACAGATGAGCAGAAGGATGGAGTGATATCTGGTCTGGTTCAACAACGTCTGACAATGATGGACTGTGGCCAGAGGAAAGTTTTCAAGCTCTTCCTGAGAGCAAGAATGGAGAATTACAACTTCATATCACCTAACCCTAAAATGCTTAATAAAAAATGTCATTAACAAAAATATCAAGATGAAATGCAAATTAAGAAAATGGTAATTTTATATTAAATGCATAATGAAATGTAAAATCTAATGTAATCTTTAACCACAAAGAACAAAAATGTGTGTTTTATTTAGTTTTATTTAATTTAATAATATTTTATTTTTTGTTTTATTTTATTTTAATTAAAATGTCAATTGCACATCAAAATTAAATTAATTTAAATTAATTTCTTTAAGTATTTTATGAAAACACAAAAGACACTCATGACCTTCGATCCTGAAAACAATGATTGCAATCATTAATGAGGTCAAAGATCTAGTAAAGATGGCATTTATGGTCGCATATTACCAGAATAATGATGGCACAGTCACATCGATTCACACAGATGAAACGCTCCCTATCCAGTTATTCCAGAACAGATCAGATTACACTAGGTCTTAGGGTTAGAATAGGCTTTGTTTGATGAACAGGTGTGGAGCATGCTAATGTCTTCAATTGGTTATCATTTCCATGATCTCAAGTGTGCTGTTAGGTTTTCCTGGATATTTAAGACTCAAATTGGTTTTAAATTAGTAAAAATGTCCAAACCCAGTACCATACAGGATTTTCAATGGGGAAAAATGGGGCAGAATTTACTGAAACGACACGGCCTAGATGATGTCAGTGGGAAAGGGCAGTACATTATGATGAAAGACTACAAAGAATAAATTCATTGCAACCGAATGACTCACAATAAGACAAGAAACATGGATTAAGAAAGCAAATAGTCTCATTTTTGATTTTATATTGACTTTACAAAGTCAACTTTACTTGTGAACACTTAAGAAACGATCCTGCTCACCTTGGTCTCGCAGTCCAGGAGTTTGATGGATTTGTCCGTCACCTGCAGCAGCATTTCCTGTGTCCAGATTTTGTCTTTGGAGTCCAGCAGCTTCAGCTTTTTAATCGCGTCATCTATTGTAGCAATGGACTCTGATTTATCCATGACGAATGTAGAGAGATGCTGCAAGCAGACAGATGGGTGTGGAAGGTCATTGCAAGAGCGTTGCATGCATGCAAATTCACATAATGAATCAGGTTTGAATCATGGTTTGGATTGAGTTTGTAAATTCATTGGATTCATGTGGGGGGGTTTTCCTATGCAGTTTACCAAAAATAAACAGATTTAAGTTACTCTCCATTTCATTGCATTGAATTTTAGGAGAAAAGGCTATAATATTAGAAATCGTACTGATGATTTTCAATAGTGGATAATCAGGTGAACATCCCAATGGTCTAAAACAAACCTACAGTACATATGTTCTCTTTCTGAATGCCATTGGGTGTTGCTCTTAAAGGAATTAAGTGAGTAATGTTAGCACACACCTCCTTGTAATATTTTTATATCTACTTCAGGACTTTAACCACACCTGTGTGTGTGTGTGTGTGTGTGTGTGCGTTACGTGTCACAATACTATGTGACAAACAGTGATCCCATCAAAGAGAACAAATTATTCAAAGCATCATGCATGATTCATAAGCAGATTAAGTCTTGTCACCAGTTATATAAGGGAAGGAGATCTCAGCATGACTGCCGTGGATTAACCGGACAATCCAACACAAACACGTCTTTCACGACTTGATCAGACTCTACCCGGAAGACTTCAACAGGATGTAGTCCAACCAACTTTCAACCACACAAAAGAAAGTTAAAGTTTGAGATAGTTGTCAAGACTATTACAGCTATTTACAAAAGAGTACACCAGGTCAGTGGTTTCCATGAAACTGTTTAAACTCAACAAGAGCTGAACAAGTCTCTTCAGATTGTTGATTTGAAGCAACTGACTTCAAAGCACACCAGTATTCAATTCTCTAAAACCACCTAAACCCCAGAGCAACCACTTAATATTGCCCTAAAACCACTCAAACACAATACCACCCCTATGTAATTGCCCTAAAACCACTCATGTACCCTACTAGCCACTCAGATTTGGCATTAAACCATTCAAACACCACAGACACCCTATGGAAATGCCCTAAAACTGCTCAAACCACCTAGCAACCTAATTAAATTGCTCTAAAACCACTCATATTAATAAGTACCCTGCTAGCCACTAGGAAATCCCCCTAAAACCACTTAAACACCATAGAAACCACATAGCAATGCCCTAAAACCACCCAGACCCTTTAGCAACCCCATGGAATTGCCCTAAAACCACTCAAATCCCATATAAACCACATAGAAATACCCTAAATCCACCCACACACCCTAGCAAGCCTAAACAATTGCACTAAAATCACTCACATACCCTAGTAACCATTTATATTTGCCATCAAACCTATAAGGCACCATAGAAACCACCTTGGAATGCCTTAAAACAATTCTAAAACCTTGGAAACTGCCATAAGCCACTCAAATACCCTAGCAATAACTCAGAATTTGCCGTATTACCACCCAAAACCCCTAACAACCACCTATAATTACCTTAAAATCACTTAACCCTCGTAGGAACCACTCAAACAACATCGAATTTTCCTAACACCGCCCAAACCACCAAGCAATTTAACATACTAGCAACCACCTATAATTGTACTGTAGGAACCACCTACTGTAGAACTACCCTAAATCCACGTAAACACCCTAGCAACAACTCAAATGACATAGCAAGAACCAAGAATTGTCCTAAAACTACTTAAATAACCTAGAAACCACCCAAACACCCTAGCAACCACCTAGAACCACCTGAACCCCCTAGCAACGAATCAAACGCAATAGCAACCGCCTAGAGTTGTCTTAGAACCACTTAAACCCCCTAGCAACAACTCAAACACCCTAGCAACCACCTAAAATTGTCTTAGAACCACTTAAACCCCATAGCAACAAATCAAACGCAATAGCAACCACCTAGAGTTGTCTTAGAACCCCTTAAACCCCCTAGCAACAACTCAAACACCCTAGCAACCACCTAAAATTGTCTTTGAACCCCTTAAACCCCCTAGCAACAAATCAAACGCAATAGTAACCACCTAGAGTTGTATTAAAATCACTAAGACACCATAGTACACCAACGGTGCACTGAAATAACGTAACACCCTAGCTACAGCCTAGAACTACCCTTAAAGCAACCCCAAACCTTCTACAGATCTTTTAGCTCCTTCGGCCAATTCTCTCAATAATATTCACAATAATTACATAACCAAAAAAGTTTTTAAAAAAGTCAATCTGGGCAATAAAGAAATTCTTACGTGCCTAAACTCAGATTACTGTGGCATGATGCCTCTGATATCACAAGAGTGCATAAGCATTTAAGACCTGATATGACTTTGGCCGGTGTGGGCGGATCAACTTTATGTGTGTTTGAGAGCGAGAAAAAGAGATAAGAGACACAATATAGTCTTTCCAGCAAGTGAAGGGTGAAAGTGAGGAAAAACTGACCAAGGAAAGTAATGTGTCCAGATCAGGACAAAGTTCAACAGAACGTCTAGAGTCAGGTCTGGATCAAAGTGTCGTTTTATTAGCACAACGATGACGTATTCGTTCATGGCTAATCATGGCTAAAAATGCGCCATTGCATTTCTGCCAAAGAGTAGCGCAGATTTCAGAGCGCATATTGTGTTATCTGCTCAGATGGAGGTTAACTCTGCCCTGGCAAATCTCTGCGGTGATCAAGTGACCTGACTTTATTACGATATCAAGTTCTCAGTTAAATCCCGTTAAATATTAAACCAAACTCTCGGTGGCGAGGTTCGCTAATCAACAAGCTCAGAAGGAAGAAACAGAATTAAAAGAATCAAGGGTTTAGCATCTCACTCACCTGTACATGGTATTGAGATGTCTCTTGCATGATGACGTTCGAGTTTGAGTACTTCTTTCGTTGCTCTGAAAAAAAAATAGAGACACAAACATGGACATATGAGACTTAAGAATTTCAGACTGTTCATGAGGAAAGACACTATCTGTGTTCCTCATACGTAAAGTTATTTTTTGAGACTTATTTAGGCAACGGATATAAATACTCAAGTTTAATGTTCAGACAAAACTCAAACTAACCTGGATAGTGCCACATTTTGGACGGTCTTAAGCGAGACGTTTCATGTACATGAACAGAAAGCTGATAAAACACCAGTTCGCATGTGCATTATGAACATGAAACATCAAAAAAAGTTAGCAATAAAACAAGATTATTATAAAAAAGTCCTTAAACTAAGAATTCTCACTCCTACCTTTCAAAGAAATGAATTCAAATTCAACGTCCTGTCTACAAATATGCGTAAAACATCTCCATGCTTTGACAAATCTGTAGGCTTCCAGGAGTAATGTTCCAAACCGATGGACTTACAAACGGGATATGTCCTCACAGGCTGGCAATCGTGTTTCACCTGCCTCTTTTATTAGAGGTCAAAGGTCAAACCGTGTAACACATGTAAACCTTCCTCCGCCATCTATGGCTTCAATATCATATCGTTGTTTGTTTTACAGCAGTCCTATAAATCAGCTCAGCGCTGCGTGCTCTACAAAACACTGGTTTACTTCAGCTTGTTAACGGATCGACTAGTATCTACATTTTAGCCGCTCTTTTAGGCTCAGGAGAGTTTTGATGGCGAATCTGAGCAAGTTTGACATCTCGTCTGACCTCTAGAGTCCTTTCGCCAGGAAAAACATCAGCCGTCTTGCTTAGGCAAACACTTGACGACTGCAGTATATGGCTCTGTTAAGGTTTTAAAAGGCTTTTAATGGACGTATTAAGTCTAGCTCAAGGTTAAAGAGCAGAAGATTCTCTCTTGGAGACTATGTACTACGTTTACGATGTTCTTTTGCGGTCTAGTTATGGCTCGCCATAAGAATGCTGATAACAAAGTTATGTTTAAAATAGTTACATATGGATGGAATGTATGTTGCCATGGTGACTAAATGTTTTCGCGGGTTGTCATAATGGCTTTGATTCTGGAAATATGAATGAATCACAGCAGCTGATCTAATTATATTAGCTAATATGTAGCCGATCTATTATCTAATATTGAATAAATGTAATATTTAATAATAATTTAACACAATTACATTTAAAAATAGGACAAATATGAATATATATTTTTGGATTTTTGGATCTAGAACAGTAATATTGTGAAACAGCATTTCAATTTAAAAGAACTGTTTTTTATTGCAATATTTAAAATTAAATTTAAAAATGTAAAAATTTATTTCATACCTGTGATCAAAGTTTAATTTTTAATTCTTCAGTGTCACATGATCCTTTAGAAATCATTGTAATATACTTGTAAATAATTTTTTAGGATCCTTTAAATAGAAAAAAAGTACAAAAGAACAGCTTTATTTATTAATTAAATTTTTTTACAGAATTTCTTTTAAACAATTTAATGCATCCTTGGTAAATGAAACTATTTTTGTTTCAAAAATAAAACCTTACAGACCCCAAACTGAAGTGTATACTGTACTATATATGGTATTATTTGACCTTCACTTTAATGTACAAAATATATATTTTTATTACATAAATTACATAAACAATTAATTACATAAATTATTGCACTTAAGGCAAACCAAAAACTCGAACTGAAAACTTTTATTGCTTTTCTATAGTATTAAGCCTTTTAACTTTTAACAATTAAATGTCACTATTACATAATTGCGATTAGAAAATCGATTACTTGTGCAGTCCTACTTGCACTGATACAAACAGCTAAGCAAAGCTGTCACATTTTGTTATGCCAGTGAAGAACATTAAACTGAAACTGAATTGAGAGCTAGAGACATCGGGAGAGGGTCATCGCTCTTAGTGGATCTCTGGGGTTAAGTGACCAGAGCTAATCATTACCTCTAAATGAGCACATGTTCTTATCAGCTGCTTTACGGGATCACATATCAGAGGTACATTCTTTCACACCCCTCCTCCCGCACATCCTCCCCGTATCTCTCTCTCCATCTCTCCAGCAAGTCATCTTCACACTCCTCCTCTTCCTGCTGGATGGAGAGAGTTCTAACAATTTGGGCTGCGGCGTCTTTGTGAAAGCCGAGCTGAGGGCATGTGTTATTCATGTCTGACATTTACTCCAAACGCTTCGCAGCTTGTCGACAGCTCACAGCGAGAGATCGAAACATTACACGGGACCAACTCCAGCTCCAGCCGTTCTGAGTCTTTGATGATTATTAGTGAGATAATCTAACACTAGCAATTAAACTCACGCTCTGGAGATCCACCAAAGATGATCACCAATATCTCATTTGTATCTCCTAGATACATAACAATGAGAGTACATAAAGGTGTTGGCTTCTTATTTTTAACTTGAGAAAAAGATCCCAGCTATTTAGAAAAGATCTCAAACGTGTCTGAAACTGGGCTTTCATACCAAAGACTGACATCAAATCTGGAGATCTCAATATGAACTCAAATGCTGCTGAAGTCGTGCTCCCAGTAAGTGAAAAAATTATGAAAATGAAAATGAAAAATAAAAGACATACAAATTAAATTATTAAATTAAATTAAATTAAATTAAATTAAATTAAATTAAATTAAATTAAATTAAATTAAATTAAATTAAATTAGAAAAAGATACTTTTAAATTAATGCATGTAAAAGTGAATTTATCCTAGTTCAAGGTTTTGTAGATTTGTTTAAAACTGGAATAGCGACCGAGTTTAACTGCTTGTCAGATGAAGACGAGCAGAAGCGTGAATCGCTGACGGTCATTCAGCGGATCAGGAGCGTCTCTGTGGCCCCGGGCCCCTGGTGTTCTCACTGCAGTACAGGCACAGACAGCCGTGTACAGTAATTACAAGCAATTCAGCAAATACACCAAATAAACACTGAGAACACGCTGAGCTCTCAATTAGTGCAAGAGTCACATGCAGCAACCGTATTCATACACAAACATACACCCTAACTACAAAAATCTGGGACAGCATAAATTTTTTCTTTATTTTAAGCAATTTTAATTTTAGATTATTATTATTATTATTTTTTTTTGTATTTTATTTTCAGCCACATGCCAAGACAACATTCCCTATTTTAATTAACTTGATTTATGAAAACAACTAGGGTTGCAAAGGGGAAGAACATTTCCAGCAATTTTGTTTTGGAAACTTGACCTGAACTTATTTATTTAATATATTTATATTTAAAAAACAAAAAACGCAAAACAAGTCAAAAAGCATTAAAACAAAATGACTAAAGCTTAAATAAAAATTATGACTATAATTTAAAATAAGCAGAACATATAAAAACTAATTCAGAATATTAATAAAAATACTTTTAACCAGTTTAACCTGATATATTAAAATAACAAAAAAGCACAAAAAAATTAAACCTTACATATAAAAAAAAGAAAAGAAAAAGGACAACAACAAAAAAACATCAAATTGCTAAAGCTACAAAAAAAGAAAAAAAAAGATAGCAGGAAAAAACGAATTCAAAATATTATTGAAAACTATAATAATAGTAGCCTATATCAATGATTCTAAAGTGACACTGATACAGTATCATATCAATGTTGACAACACAGAAAACATGTTTTTTGATTTTGGTTTTTTTTACATGATATTGGCCCTTGCAGAAAACCATACTAGTACTACAGTACTTCTTGTAAACAATACATATGCACCAGATTTAGACTTCAAATCTCATGCAGAAAAGCAAAAATACACAAGGAAGCACTGTTGTTACTGTAAGCACTTTAACATCACAGAACACCAAAGTAAACAAGCGCCTGCACAGCACTAATGAAATATGCTGCTGTATAATGCAAGGCTTCAGGAGAATGCAAAGCTCCTGAGATATTCATGAGGTTTGATTCTGGGCATTTGTTTGTATATGAAGCGACGGGTGACACCTTCATTCTGAACATACTTCAGCTCCTGGTTCTCAGGCTTTCTAAATGCATTCCTGGCATACAGAACACAAAATACTCGAATGCCGCTGACGAACTAGCACAGATTCAGCCCAAGAAAGCCTGTGTGATGTCATCATCGGCGAGAGCTTGACTAATCGGACCGATATGTGGTTATAATAAGAGGTTTGATCCCGCAGCTCTATTGAGGACGGTGGGAAATGGAATGTTACATTGTAACACCTTTACTTCAGCCAGATGAGTCAAGGTCGCCATGGCAACATCACAGATGGTCAAATAAACATGATGCACAATGAAAGAACGTCTTTGAGGGTGGTGCTCGTACCTGTGTGTTTGATATCGCACAAAATAATACATCGCTTCTTTCTCACGGATTTCCACTGAGACAACAAACCCTGTCCCAACACCTGAAGGAATCTGCAAGATGCTGATGCAGCATGACAGGACTTTTGCTTGATCTGCATTCGTGCTGTAAGAACCACAGGGATCTGAAGTTCAGGGTTCACTGAAGATACACAATGATTCCATTATTTTCATGCTACTTTGAGATCAACTAAAAAACAACAACACATTTCCAATGCATTCTATTGAAGTGGAAGTTTTATTAAAGAGCCAGCTGATCTTTTTGGTAGTGATGCAAACACACTAGCAATTGGGAGTTTGGACACATTACAGAATAATATAAATAAAACTGTCAAAAGGAAATGTTTTCTGTCAATCAAATAAATAAATAAATAAATACAATAAAATACATAAATTAAATCGACTTGACTTGACTTACTTCAATTAAATTAAATTAAATTAAATTAAATTAAATTAAATTAAAACACTTATTTTCACAAGAGAGAATTATTACATTAATGCATTTGGCCGGAACTTTTATTTAAACTTTTATCTATTGATTTTTTTTTTTGCATTCAGGCTAAATATTGTTTTAATGCATTTTTTGGAAATGGCACCCATGACCTTGCATTTGCTGGAGCACTTTATAATGAGTTTCCTTCAAAATCTTCTACAGATGTTCAATAAATAAATGCAGGTTCGTAAAGAAATGAAACAGATCTATAAATTCTCTGGGAATCAGACCCATGACCTTGCAGGGCATTTGATGATGTTTTTCCTTCAGTATCTTCTACAATCATTAAACTACGGAAGGCTGTTTCCGCCAATAAATAAAAAAAGGTCAGTGTCACTAATTATCTCTCAATTCTGACTTTTTCTCACAATTCTGAGATATAAACTCCCTATCAAGTCAGAATTGTGCGATATAAACCATTTTTATAAAATTGTGTTTTAAACTCACAATTGCGAGTTCATATCTCATAATTTTGACTTTATAACTCACAAATTCACAATTATGAGTTATGAAGTCCAATTTTGAGGGGGAAAAAACTAGCAACTGCAAAAAGTCCGATTTGTGAGATAAAAAGTCCCAATTAGCTATTTTTTATTTCGCGGCGGAGACAAGCTTCCATATTAAACAGACAAAAAAAAATAAAGAAAACTAAAAAAAATGCAAAATCGACATGAACTCCAAAGTCCAAACGTTTGCCTGCTCGTGTAATCACTCATGAATAATGTTGACTTGTCATGAACATGAATGAGTCAAGCGCTGTAAATCATTGCGTAACAAATCTCGCTATTAGGCATTCAAGTCCCAAATTCATCAATGTCTGAAGGGATATGAAGATTTAACAAAACCTGCGTGGTGTGTTTTCGAACCCTGAGCTAGAAGCTTTCCCGAAATTTTTAATACGACCTGATCGATTCCTGACACGACAACAGTGAGTCACAAGCAGCCGGCTAAAGCTGATCAACATTTTTCTTGTTTTCTCTAATTATCATGCCACAATAGAGCCGCTCCTGCCGCTATTGTTCGCTCCGTCTGTGAACACCCAGCACATCAATGCTTGCTTCTAGTTCTGCTGGTTTGAGGCCCGCTCTCGAGTCAAAAGAAGGAATCTGTCCTGTTAAAATACCAGAGCAATAAGCACTTTCACCTCTCGGGCGGATCGCATTCCTGCAACCGGGAAACAATTAATGCAGTGTCAAGATCTCGAAAGACTCGAAGCATGAAATAAAGCGGAGCGCGGTCGGCTCGGTGCTCTTCTTTAATAATTACTGTCACAGATGCTGCTCGACGGGTCTGATGTGTTGACACTTCAAACAAACCATTTACAAGAGCTCAGGTTACATGCAGTCGGTGATCGATAGTTATCAAACTCAAATGCATGGCTTGTACTGTATACCATCGTATACATCGTTTTCGTAATGGAAGGCAATGCAGTGGTACGATCAAATAAGCATATGCAATGGTATTTATATACAATACTTCAAGGTACTGCACAGATTACCATGGGATTAGTAGTACATGTTCAAAGATTACGGAATTACTATGGTACATGTGCGTGTATAAACTATAATCACTATTACTGACACAGGAAATCAAGCAGTGCACAACATCATTAAAAGGTATCACAGTGGTAAACGCCTATAAAGAATGGTAAAACAATGGTTAGTATGCAAAAAATGTTGTAGGAGTGTAAATCTACTTTAGCACCAAACACACAAAACCATGTTTCTATATACACATATATGTAAATAAGAAACATATTGGTAATATAGACATTACAGTTATATCATAGTGTACTGTACTTCCAAGGAAATACACACACACACACACACACACACACACACACACACACACACACATTATATTTGAGTAAAATTATTAATATTATTATTATTTGGTTTTTGTAATACAAAACCGTTTAACAAGTTACTAAACTTGTTAAATGTGAAACAACAGCATCTCACATTTCACATTAAACATCAGAAATGATAAAGATCTTTACCTCACGCGCACTTTGACCTGCTGCTCGCGCGTCAACTCTGTCGATAATCGATATCTTCCAGCTGCTGGAGTAAAAGCAGGGTGAAGGAAAGTGAGTTGTGGAGCAGATCCTTGTCCTCTCGTGTCTCTCAGGTGTGTTTGTTCATGCTGAAGTGAGCGGTGACTTTCACACCTGGGCGGGTCACCTATGCACGTGTGGGCGTGGCCCGAGACACGCCCGTGACACTGCGACACGCCCCCTTTCAGCAGCATTGAAAGGTAAAGCCTATCAACAGCAGGAGGCTTTTACTGTGGTAAATCTGCTTTACACAAGAGCGGATGTTATTCTTCACCATATTTGGGAATCTTCTTGGGCTCAAATGATCCTGAACTATTTAAGGAATTTTGAATGAGCTCTAGAGTCAGATCCGTTTATATCCGTAAAAAACGCAACAATATTATGAATATAATGAAGAAATGTTAGAAAAAAGACAAAGAATGTCCTTATTCATCAATTAAACTGAAAACCAGCTCTAGAGGAAAACCAGATCAGAATTAATAATAATAACAATAAATAATATTTAGAAATAGTTTATAACAACACATAATAATAGAAAAATAATTATTATTATTTAAATATATAAATATAAATATAAATCATATGAGTAATAGGAAAATGTTGGCATGAGCCTTCAATATTAATAATAATAAAACAAGCAAACAAACAAAGAATCAATAAATAATTTCATAGACTTATAATTAACAGAAAGTTGTCAAATAATTTTTGTTTAAATTGTATTTATTTATTTATTTTAGTGTTAGGAAAATAAAGTCAAATGTAACATGATAATATAATAATAATAAAAGAAAATCTGATAAAAAATAAGTACACAAACAAACAAATAATTTATAATAATAAAAACACAATAAATGTACATGCATTTTTCTTCAGAATTCATTGTTTGTGCCAATCGCATGCACAAAATATAGCTTGAGTCTAGCTTAACTGTCTGTTTAAAAGTGTAAAATAAACACCAGTCAGCATGCATGTCTATGATGAATCAATGCTGACAGAGCTTAGTTCAGCAAAATCATCTTCACTGACAAATCCTCCTCCTGTCAAACACACGCCACTGAACACTAACATCACTGTATTAATTCTGTCTGTGACCCTGACCCTTCACCACACCCATAATGCACTCGAGGACGCACCTGACGGCCTGTTTCTGCATTACTCCTACATTAATGCATCACTTTCCTGCGTGCCACAGTGGGGAGTGGATTCCCAGCATGCCTTTGGCCAACACGAGGAGGGAAAAGAAGAAGTCAGTGAAACCTATTGTGCTTTCAGAGTATCTGTGTCTTTCGCTTAAAGCATGTCGTCATTCTCCTCCTGTTCAGACACATAACAGGTTATTTCCCCATTTAACCGAATATTAGGTCATAAAAGCTCTTTATAAATCATGTGGGATGTCATATAATCTGTATAAGAATCTGAATCTTTCTTTTTAATGGCATTTATTATAATATTATTGTAGTAATGTGGATATATTGTAGGGGATGGCTATTTTTTATAAATGTGAATTACTTTGTTTAAATTAGTTTGAAAACAAAAAAAACGTCAAAGGTTATTATGGTTTACTAAAACTAAAAACATGAAAAATATTAATTCATTACTTCAAATAAACATGAACTGACATTTTTTTAAATTTTATATTAAACGTTTTATATTAAATTTACTAACATTTACATACTAACAAATACAACATTTCATTTAATAATAAATACTATATAGACATTAAAAAATTATTTAAAAATCATATAAAATAAAAAATATCCTTGAAATTAACGATAACTGAAACAAAATAAAATGTAAAAATATTTATTATTTATTTATTTAACAGCAAATATGTTTCTCATTTTCATTTACTAAAATAACTAAATAAAAACCAATAAATAGTAATTAATAAATACTATATACACATATAAAAAATAATATAAAATCATAGAAAATAGAAAATAATACATTGCATAAACCCTTAAAAATTACTTTAAATAAACGTTAATTGAAACAAAATAAAATGTAAAAATCAATCAATTTATTTTATATTAAACCTATTTTGTTTTAGCTTACAGCAAAGACAACATTTCTCGTTTTCATTTCCTGAAATAATGAAATAAAACTTAATAAAAACTAATGAATTACAATTAATAAATACTATATAGACATATAAAATAATGTGACATTATAAAATATAAGATAATAAATGACATAAAGAAAATTACTTAAAATTAATGTTAACTGAAACAAAGAAAACATTTATTTTATATTAAACTTACTTTATTTCAGCTAACAGCTAAAGGCATTTTCCTTTACTAAAATAACTAAATAAAAAAAATAAACAACAATTTATAAATACCACATAGACAGATAAAAACAATGTAAAATCATAGAAAATATATAAATTATTTATTTCATCTATTTCAAAATAAAAAAATTTAAAATAAAAATAAAATCTATTTCAAATTATTACCTGAAAGTAAATGACACTAAAATAACTATGAACACACACACACACACACACACACACAATAGACAAAACAACATAATGAAGCATGAATGCGTTTCTTACGTAAACTTGTGAACCACACTAAAATCTAAACAACATATCTAGTCATAAAGCTTGAATGTGCTCCTTACATAATCTGATCATGGAACACACACACATGCGTTGATGAGGCATGTCGCCGAGTGTGTGTGTTCGGGGACAGCGAGTGACGTCAGACTCACAGCTCAGGGCTCAAACACGTCTGTGACGTTCTGTACAGGACCGGCCCGCTTTGGGCGTCTCAGCGTTTACCGTAAAAAAAGGTCTGGGACTCCCTGAAGACATGCTGCAACTCAATTAAACCTTCCTGGTTCCATAAAAAAGATAATCCCTTAAAACACACACGCACACTCTTACAGATAAAGAAGCTTCACAATGCCATAGAAGAACCTTTCAAGAACCGTAAATATCTTTCTGACTCACAAAAACTTCTTTGTGGTAAAGAAAGTTCTTCAGATTGATAAAAAGATAAGAAAGAGATGCTTCTTTTACTGAACGGTTCTTCTGTGAAACTAAAAATGGTTCTTCTGTGGCATCGCTGTGAAAATTGTTTTATTTTTGTTTTTAAACCTTTGTTCTTATTGTTTTGAAATACATTTCTGTATATTATAGTAATTTTATGTGAATTAAAATATATATTTTTTTCAGTCAAAAATATTTTTTATTTAAAGAAGAATGTCCGCTATTAATAAAATAATGCTTTTAGTGATTAAATTCACTGAACAAGATGCAAAATCGTATAAATTATTATAAAATATTATATATTTAAAAACTAGTAATTTTTATGACAAAATATTCTCGTATTGTCTGATCCATTTCTGTTTTAATATGTTCAGACATTTTTATTGAAAAACATGACAAAAATAATACTAAATGTCTGGATAATTTTTCATTTAAAAGGACTATTTTTTGTTATACTAAAAAAGCTTTAATGTAAAGTAAATCTATAATATAATATAATATAATTACTGCTGTCAAATGCTTAATTGCAATTAATCACATCCAAAATAAAAGTTTTTGCTTACCTATTTGTATATTTATTATTTATATTTTAAAAATATTTACATGCATTTACATCTTTATATTTATATTCATGGATATCACATAACACATATATATGTAACTTTTTTTTTCTTAATGCATGTGTGTGTGTTTACATAATAAATATACACAGTACACCCACATACTGTATATTATTTAAACAAGAAAACTTTATTTTGAATGCATCTAATCATTTGACCGCCCTAAATATAATGTAATATAATATAATATAATTTAAAAAAACTTTGGTTTAGTCTGGATTTACATGATCTTTAAACATGTTTGCAATTCTGTTACACAAATATTAAGAATTTCTTTGTTTAATTCATGCAGACAGGTTTTAATGTTTTGGTTTTATTAAAAATCCAATTTATTTTTCTTTTTAAATGAAACAATGAAAAGAAAGCTAAAAGCGGAAGGTCATAAAAATGGCACATTTATTGCTAGAGATGGTCATGTACATGACATCCTCGAGTTACTACAGGATGAGAACAAACAGATAAAGATGAGCTTCGGAGAAACACAACAACATCACATTGACTGTCACAACAGAAGAACAATCTAAGCCAGTCACACACGCACACACACACTAGACAGGACGTGTAACCGTTCTTCCTTTCTATGTTTCAAACACATCTGCGTCTCCAAATCATCTTTAAATAGCAAAATAAAGTAACAAACATTTATCTAAATGACTCTATAAAGTGGAAGGACTCTTATTTTGTCATCATTTCTGGTATAAAAGCACAGCTCTGCAAAAAAATTTGCCTAATCGATTTGAATTGCAGGTGATATTTTTCACGAATAAAATAGTAAAAATGCACTAAAGAAGCTTTATAACACAAATCCAGACACCGGAGCACGCCGCTTCTCTGATGCTCATGATTTATAAGAATTAAAGGCCACGGTTCAGAAACAGAAATAATTCTGTGTTATTATGAAAATATTTCATTGAACACACTGGGATTCCATTCCTCATCTTGTTTTGACTTTTTATTTCAATTCAAACTATTTTTCCTGATTTAAAAGTTAATCGTTAAAAATGGAAGACTAGTTAGCATAATTAATCCTCTTGGAATTGCTCTGTTTATTCTTTTTCTTCTTACACCGCAGAGTGAATTGCATATTTGAGGCCCTTAACATGCTCGAAAAGTCACTTTGCACACTCCTCAATATAGGTTTTAGAAGTGGGTGGGACAAAATGGCTCAATAGCGCCACCTGTTTACATTCAAAGAAGTGCCCGTCCCGCTATGTTTAATGTACATTTACAAAAATTGGTACACACATGTAGCACAGCATTTCCTACAAAAAAGTCTCTTGGAGCAAAATCCAAAACCCAACAGGAACACACAATTTTGTGCAATTTTTGTCATTTTCAGGCGTCATGCTTTAACAAACTCCTCCTGGAGATTTATTCAGATCAACACCAAATTTGGTCAGTGTAAATTAAAGGCCTTTGTGATGTTAAATTGCGAAGATCTAGAGTTTTCGTTGAACGGAGTGTCTGTGGGGGAAGTTTTTATAACTTAGCCACACAATCTCGGATCTGAACCAAACTTCAAATGTTTGATAAGAGTCCTGGCCTGAACACATCTGAATGATATATTCCATTATAATCATAGCGCCACCAGCTGGCAACAGAAAATGACTTGTTTAACACTAACTTGAAAATGCAAAGTCCAGTCTTCACCAAACTTCACATATTAGATAAGATTCCTTGACTGAAAGCACCTAAAGGCCAATATTCAGATGTAATCATAGCGCCACCTGTTGAAAACCTGTTATGTCATGCTTTAATCTAACTCAAATAAACCATAATCAATCTACACCAAACTTGATAGGTGTGAAAAAAGTATTGGTCTGAAGACATCTATATGACAATGTTCAGTAATAGACGTAGCGTCACCAGCTGGCAGCAGGAAGTTTGGCACATATAAATTATTTTTGATTACTATTTCTATATTTGCTTCTTTAAATGCATATTGCTCACTGTTCCCTGTCTTCCTGAAGCCACAGGAAGTGGTGAGCCTGGGTGTGAGCGCCCTTTCATCACTGCTTGCAGCTTTAATTACTATTCTTATAATTCTTCTCCGAAATGAATTAAGTTTTTAAGACCTAAACATACTCAAAAAGTCACAAATCTGATATGGGTTTCAGAAGTGGGCGTGGCAAAATGGCTCAACAGCGCCACCTATACACTTTCAAAAGTGTGCACCTCGAGCCACGTTTCACGTACATGCATAAAAATTGGTACACATGTTTAACACACCAATACCTTCAAAAATGTCTCTTGGACCAAAATCCATAACCCGACTGGAAGTTTTTATATTCTCAGCAAATTTTGTGTCATTTTTGCCATTTTCAGGCATCATACTTAACAAACTTAAATAATATATATATAAAATCCTAAAAAAAATTTCGTTGTTTTTTTGCTTTTCCAAATAAAAAAAAAACACAAAAAAACTTTTATGAAAGTGAAGGGCATCATAAATGACCGTTTTCAAGCAAGTTTCCATCATTTTATGTCATTCTAATTGAAGTTTTAGTTTGCACATGCATAAATAAAAAAACAAAACAATTTCAAATATATCTTCAAATAAAAAGAAATACCTGCAAATTGCTTCGCAAATAAAAGCATGATTTTAAAGGTCAAATGCATCAAACAAGTTTTTGTCATGAGAGATTTCACCTTCAAAACTTGTTTTGTTAAAACTTTATATTCTAGTTTAGTCTGGTTTCAAATGTCATAAACATGTCATTTATTTGTAATTATGTTTGAAATTTATTATATTAAAGTATATTTTTGTGCAGACTCCACATTAAATTAGAAAAAACTAAACATTACCCTTTCAGTCGAATCACTTCAACTTTACATATGGGAACTCGCATGAGAGACCGATCGTCTTCGAGTCATTTGGAAAAGGCCAATGACAATTGGCGTGCAAT
>JAUCMU010000007.1:344939-360431 GCA_032275025.1 Enteromius treurensis | reverse complement strand
TTGCACGCCAATTGTCATTGGCCTTTTCCAAATGACTCGAAGACGATCGGTCTCTCATGCGAGTTCCCATATGTAACTGCTCCGTTCCCTCCTTCAGGGAACGTGGGTTACGTTCGTAACCTAGACGATTTTTATGTTTATGTATTATAAAAGTCTTAATATCTTATAAATAAATAAATGCATTCTGTTTTCAAACAAGTTTCCACCCTTTTTCATCCACTTTTAAAGATGTTTTTAGCTGATTACGTTTGCCCAAACTCTTGTGTGTTAAATCAGCACTGAAAGCAGCACTCAATCCACTTCTCTGATGTGAAAAAGTGATCTGGCAGTGGATATAGAAGATCTTTTGAGCTTCTAGATCGTCTCTCTTTATTGAAATCACACTCAAGTGACAAAGACAACGCATCCGTCCGACAAACGAGTCGAGAAAGCAGCAAAGACCAGTTGTACGTTGCTGTTTGCGTCAAATAATCTTTATCTCACAATCCTCCACGTGAGGAGCACTTAAATAAACAGAGATGACACTGCCCAGTTTTGCTTTCTGAGGATGGAAAAGATCGCTTACAGTTCAGTTCTGCATTGGACTAAAAAAAATCAGTTCATAAAAGCAAGAACAAGTATGTACATTATGAACAACCAAGAGGAAAACATCATCTTTGCCACTGCAATCATAGTAATTCAATTGGCTACAACAACATGATGTGGCACAAGGAGAGAATTAGTCAAACATCTTTAGCACTGGCAAAATACAACTTCAGATGTTGAAAATGTACTGAAGGACAAGAACACTAGCATGTCTGAAGCAATGCAAAAGTACAGATGTACCACACTTTTCAGTACTAGGCTTTTGCTGGAGTGTTTTCGGCAATCATTTCAACCTGCAAATCAAGTAGAAAAACCCATTACATTGTGCATGTTGCAATTCTGCTTTAAAAAAACGAAATAAAAACATATTTAGGCCTTAATTTATGATTTATGCTTTATAAACGTTGGATTGCAGACTTTTAACATAAACATAATGTGATGCATTTCTGTCAGTCACACAATAAAACATATTGGTCAAAAAATAACTGCATTGATAAATAATCAGAACGCATTCATTCACACTGAATAAAATCAGCATAAATCTGCTCACTGCGAAAACAATATTCATATAGGTAATATATAAAATATGTCTAGCTGTGGAAAAAGCACGATTGTATGGATTTTGATTTCAAGGATAAAAATAATCCAGGTTTCTTTCTTGCAATTTCGAGATTAAAAACATCGCAATTTTTAAGAAAAAACGTCATTGCGAGATACTGTATAAATGCAGAATTGTGAGAAAATAATCTGAATTTAAAGATATAAAAGCAGATATTTAAGAAACTCAAAATTTTTAGATGTTTACTCAAAACTGCAAAAAAAAAGTCTGAACTGTGAGAAAAAAAAGCTGAATTTTCATGCAATTCTGTGAAAAAAAATTGAATTGTTAGAAAAAAAATTCAAGATAGAATTTCAAACATTTCAAGATAGAAATGCAGAATTGTGATAAAAGTAAAAAATTGCAAGATACAAAACTAGATAAAAAATCTTGCAATTCCGAAATATTCTGTGAAGAAATAACATCTTAGAATTGTGAGAAAAAAATCTGAATTGTGAAAATTGCACTTTTTTTCCCCCAGAATTGAAAAAAAAATTCGGGTGAAAACATGTTTCCCTAAGAATTAGCTAAAATCCGTGAACAGTTGACATACGACTGACAAAAACGCATCACACTACGATTATTCGTTAAAACCGTCGTCGTCTAAATTACCTAGGGCCTAAATTTTGCGTACGAGGGCCAGCAGCAATCGCGCAGCACATCTGAGTCGTCGTTGCGATTCTTTGAGCGATGTCTCTTTACAAAAGTGAGAATGTAAATAAAGGTCTGATTGTTGACGCACGTTAACGCTAATCAATCACGTCCTCACCAGGCCACATGATCAGCGGCAGGTCGGCGACCCGCGTCTATTTACACAGAAAATACTCAATAAAAAAAAATTACAACATAATGATGAAAGAGGATGAGAGAGTAATCGTACAGCTTCGATTCCCGACCCCCAACCACCCGCCGTTATAGAAAAGAAAAATGTTCCCGCGAATATAAACATATTGTTTCTTTTTTTCTTTTTTTTGCATTTGTTCTCACTACATTTTCAATGCGACACATTTCAACACACAATGAAGTATTTTTCTCTGAAAAAACAAAAAGAGAAGAACTGATACAACGCATTTCTAAAACACAAAATAACAACAGCCTACATGTAAAAATATAACTTTTACATACACAATTTCAAAATAATGGTACGTTTGCATTTGTTGCATACAATTTACAAATGTCCGTGTGTGTTTCCCTTTGCCGGCCGATGCGCCAGCGGTTTTTCCACGAGAGCGTTGCTCGCCGTCGTTATAATCGCGGCGACGTTATGAAAAATAGAGTCACGTCGTTGGGGGACGTCTCCGCTCGGCTTTACAGAATGAAAAACGCTCCTTGTGAACTCCTTTTTCCGTCTCTTTATATACTGTATATATTTCTACATTTATATATTTCGATTTTTCTAATAGATTTGTGTCCACTTCCAGTGCCTCCCGTCCATTTTTTTTTTCAATTTTTCTGACAGAGAAACCAGTACAGACGAAGAATAGAGAGATAAAAAAAGAGGAAAAGCCATTTTATACACGTACAACCACATATTTGTACTACAGCGGCTCAACAACAAGCCCGTAAGCTTCGTAAAAGCGGATATCTATAATACAATGCTCAATAACGACGGTGACAGGTGGGCGGGGCTGTGGGCGGGGCCACACGGGGTTGGACACACCTTCTAATTACATATAGCCGTACAGTACATTAAATACAGTTTATCCAAAAAATACTTTTTTTAACCTTTTTACTTTTTTTGTAACTTTTTTTTTTAAACTCCAGGTCGTAAAAAACCTGACTGCATAGACCTAACGACTAACGTTTCCTATACGTTTGCATCCTAGATAATGTTCTCCTCCAGTTGTGTGATGATATGAGCTCTAAAAAGGCACGTTGGTTGAAGTTTCGACATGTTAAAATTGCATCTTCGGGGTCCGGGAGGGCTTCGGGAGAGTCGATGGCTAAGAAACAAACGGATAGACGGAGAGCAGTGACTTCCGCGGGAAGTTCGCGAAACGAGCCCAAAGGGTCCGTGCTGGTTTCAAAGGAACTAAAACGACATTATTGCAAAGGTTTGAAGGGTGTTGTCGAAATCCGGTCCAGGTCGTTTTGATTGACAGCTCCTCTCTCGTCCCGACTGATTGGGAATTTGGGAATTCTTGTTTTTTTTTTCTTCCGTAAGGAGTTTCGTGAGGCACAGCTACAAAAGGATTGCTCTCCACACCTCCACAACATCATGATATGTTTGAAGAATCGCCCGGCGCTCTTTTTTTTTCTGTGTGTGTGTAAAAACGTCTTCTTTTGCAACGGGGAATGCTTGGAGGAAGATATGCACAACGATTCCGGCGCCAGCTCCCTAATTTACAGGATCAATCCTCACAGACGCAGTCAGGAACGGGAACACGCAGGAGTTCGGTCGGTCGGATGGAAGTTCGTTCGTTCGTTCGTTCGTTCGCTCGATTGATTGTTTGACTGGCGGTCGGGGCAGAAATGACGCTGTCAAAGGAAGTGATCGCTCATCATTTTGATGAATTCTGGCAGCTTCGACCTGAAAGATGGACAAAGACGGAGAGAGACATTAACTTACACACTACAAAACACTCTAAATGTGAATTGTCATTGTTTTTATTTTGTTTTTTTTAAGTATATTTTTAAGAGATCGATATTCTCATGCCACTGAAACACATTGTTCTCCACAATTATTCAATTTAATATAATCCAATTTAATTAATACTGCAATCTAAAATATGCAAATAAATGAAAATATATTTAAAGTACTTTTATAATGTTATGCATACATTAGGGCATAATAATTCATTCTATTGTATTCTAAGTTATATTTTATATAATATTAATTCTATTTATTTGTATCAATAATTAATTAAATAATTATTATCACAGAATTATAATAGTTATTATAATGGAAAATATGTAAATAATGATTAATAAATACTATCATTAATGAAAAACAACAATGAAAATTATAGTTTAAGGACATAATATATATTATATATTTTTGATTAATTTAATAATTCTTACTACTATAATGCAAATGCAAATAGAAATACTAATTATTATAATTATAAAGTTATTTAAATACTCTCATCAATGTAATGCAATAATGAAAGTACAGTATGCTATGTAAATAATTTTTTTATTATATTATATTTATGCAATATTTTCCTTTATTTTTTCTCAATTCTTCATTTTTATAATACTCTTTTCTGTAATGCAAAAGATTGGAAATAAATTAAAATAATAAAGTTTTCTCAATGTAGTACATTAAGGACAATTATACTGCATTTATATATTATATTACATTGGTTTATGCAATGTTTTGATTATTTTTATAATACTTTTTACTGTAATGCAAATTTGGAAATAAATTAAAATAAAGTATTTTCAATAATGTTGTACATTAATGAAACTTATATTATATTAATTATTTTTTACATTTTATGCACTATATTTGATCCTTCATTTTATCTGAGCAATTCTTGTAATGTAATTTAAATGCGCTAATAAATAAAAAGAATAAAAGTACTCTAATAAATGTAATGCAGTAGTGAGAATTATACTGTTTGGACATAATAATTGATATTATACTTTGTTTACATAATTTGCTGCTCTGAACAAGAAATATCTGTGCACTGAATGTTTTCCCTCGTCATAAAATCGGTAAATTAACGTGAACTGGGTTTAATTCACACCTTCAATTGTACCTTAATTATAAGTCATAAAGTCATTAAGTGCACATTACAACCTTTGGACTTGCGTGAGTCTGATCACACCCATAATGCAACACAACATTGCACTTTCCATGCTTACGATAAATTAAATTCTGCTTTTACAAACTCAAACAAACAATCAGACAATCTACTGACTAAAACAAATCATGACAATCATCATAAAACAGCATTTTTGAATGAAATGGTCAGTGATTTTGTGTACATGCACTTTTCAATCTGTGCAAATATCATCTTCTTTTAGCTTTATTAATTGCTTTTATTGTAAATTAACAATAAAATTTGACTTAATACATCCAAATCTCTATGTACACAAATTATAACCCACACTTACGGCCAATCTGTTGTTAAAATGCGCCCATTTTTAGATTTTCAGAGTTAGGTTTGTTTTTGTCGCCACCCATAGATTACTAGTCATGGTTAGATTAATGAAGTTACGTGGCATGTGACCAATGATTAAAAATCCAAACGTTCTGCATCACTTTGCCTAATGATTCTGTTTTTGTGCCAGAATGAGTGAGTAAGCGAGTGATTGCAGGATCGATGTCTTTGGGACGTGAACAACAGCAGATCAGTGTAAAGGGAAATATTCTGACCATTTACGGGGGTGTGGCTCTTTACATTTGTCCCATGGGATTGGACGCCTCGCCCATGCTGTGGTGACCACCGGCCAATGAGAGCGGAGCACCATCCGACGACACCTTCTCTTCTTCCCGCCTCTTCAGACACGCCGCCTTTGGGTTGAGATTGCGCTCTGGAACGTGAGGAACACACACACACACACATACCGTTTAGTGATCATCACACACACTGAGCTGCTCCTGGAGAAAACACAACGCCATCAAGAGGACAAAACATTGTCTAGGATATTTATAATATTATTTAAAAGTAATAAGTTAGATTTTAAATGAGTAATTACATAAACTATATTATTAATATAAAATTCTATGTTATATTTTAAATCTAAAATATGGTATATTTAATTTGTAACAGCTACATTAATAAACCCAGGAATAATAATAACAATAATAATAATAATAATACAATTGTGTATAGCATCTGACATACTGCAAATCTAACCCTGAACATCTATATTGATAAAGAGTGTTTGCTATGTACAAAAGATTATTAATTGAATTAATTTATAATAATAATAATAGCCTTTCAATTATATTAATAAAATATACTAAACATTTAAAATACAAAATAATTATTAATATTTATAATATCATCAAAATATAAAATAAATATATTAAAAAATTATTAATTGATTATAATAATAGTATAAAATATTATTGTTATTATTTATAATAATAAAAAGCATAAATATTATTTATAATTACTGCTTTTATAATAGTAATAATAATAATAATAATATATTGAATATAAAATAAAAGGGTTTGCTATATACAACAGTTATAAATATTTATACTCATCCCAAAAAATAATATAATATTTACTATATTTATAAAATATAAGATATCATACTATCTTATGATAAAAAAATATTAATACCACTACATTTTATCCAATTAATAACCATCCAATATTCAATGAAATATACATTCATATGTATTAATAATAATAATCATTCTTATTTTTTAATTATTTTTGTCATTTAAATAATTATATAAAACTATTATATTAAATATATTAAAGTACAATTAAAGGACTAGTTCTCAAAAGCAGATATTTTAAAGCATGCTGGTAACCAAACAGTTGTTGCTCCACTGACTAGAAGGGAAAGAAATACTAAGAAGTCACTAGAGACCTTTAGTTGCTGTTTAGTTACAACATTCTTCAAAATATCTTCTTTTGTGTTCAACAACAAAATCAAACGGGTTTGCAGCGACATGAAGGTGAGTAAATGATGACAAAATATTCATTATTGGGTAAGCTGTCTCTTTAAAAGACAAAGCTTTTGTAGCTTGAGCTAGTCTCAAAAGAGACTAGTCAGTGTTAGTCAGCAACTGACCTCGGACCTGCTGCTCCAGGCTGAGGATGACGGCGACGGCCTGGTGCAGGATCAGGAGCTTGGTCTGGGGTTTGTCGCTCTTCAGGTGAAGCTGTACCATACGGCCCAGCTCTTTGAAGGCCTCGTTGATGTCTCGAACCCTCAGCCGCTCGCGAGCGTTATTAGCCATGCGCCTCTCTTTCTCTCGCTCCAGCTTCTGCTCCGGGGTCAGGTCCTCGTCGTCGTTATTACTGTGGAGCCAAGAGCCAGTTCACAGCTTGTTAACACGTCACTAAACCGTCCTGAAGAGTCCCAGACTTATACTTCATCAAGACAATCTGGAATCCGAGGGTGCATGTCTAAATACTGAGAAAATCGCCTTTAAAGTTGTCCAAATGAAGTTCTTAGCAAATACATATTACGTTTTGAAATATTCACAGTAGGAAAGAAAAACTGGGCATTTTGACCCCTACAATGTATTTTCTTGCTACAGATATACCTGTGCTGCTTTTGACTACTTCTGTCAGCCAACACATCCTATTTACAGGATAAAAAAATCTAAAATAAATGATTAATTAATATTACAAGTATCTAAAATTCTAGATGTATGAAGTACATAAAAATATTAACCCTAACCCTCATATACAAAAAGTATCTAAAATTGTAGATATATATAAAGTATATCAAATGATATAGTAGATAGAAAGGGATCTAAAATGCTAGATATATAAAATATTTTTTTTAAATATATTTCCGTATACAAAAAGATATAATAGATACCAAAACTACGATCCAAAATGTATAAAGCATATAAAAGAATTTAAGACTTCAAATAATGTGTGTAAAATAAAAAAAGTAATTAAGAAAATAGAATTATTACTAACATATTATAGAAAATACATAAAAAACATAAAATTCTCTTTTTATAATGTATTTAAAATTTTTGATATATTAAAGATACAAAAATATTACAAATTCTAGACATATAAAGTATATAAAATATATAAATTATACAAAAAATAAATACAACTCTAAATAAAGTATATATATAAATAGAGTATACAAAACGTATCTAAAATTATATTAATATATATATATATATATAGAGAGAGAATATAAAATACATAAAGCATAAAAAGTCCTAAAGAATTGTAGATATATAAAGTGTATAATAGACACAAAAGGTATATGAAATTCTAGATTAAATCTTCCAGAAGATTAGCTTTATAATGTCAGTGATGACAAAATATTTATCTATTGCTATTAAAAAACCTCCAGTCAGATTTCATGCTTTTAGGTTGAACAGTACACAGTGAATGTGTTTCTAGTGATGCAGCAAAATATGAATAATACTGTATATCAGACATCAGAAATCACAGACACAAAGATCGCCTTGAATTTGAGAGGAGGAGACGAATCACTCATTCCAGGTGGAAACCTATAAACCCTGCAGAGTTTATCCTGGAAATATCTGCATCAATTTAGATGAATTTGCCCTACTCTCATGTGTGAGAAACAGCTAAAATCCGGCTCAAGACCAGACCAGATGAAGAACAACCCAGATATAGATCTCATATTTAGCACTCAGGAAAGATTATACATATATCAGTTCATGAAAATGATTCAGCAAAACAAACAAACAAGCAAATCAATAAAAAACAAGTATATATACAGTATATTAAATCAAATAAAATTCTCTCTACACTGATAAAAATTATACTTATTTTTTTTTTAGGTATTTTAGATACATTTAAATAAATCAATTGAATTTAAAGTTAGTCAACTAAATTACTTTATTTAAATGTAGCTGAAATAACTTATTAGTAAATTCAATAAATATTTTTGTTTAGTGTATTAAGTATATTCAAAATACATAATAAAATTATATATATATATATACACACCCTGCATAAATTATATATACAATTATACATATGTAAAGTATATAATAAATTAAATTAAATTGATCATTTTAGCACATTCTTTTTTTTAGATACACTACAAATATTTTTAAAGTGAACTAATTAAAGTTAAAAAATAAATATTATTAGAAATTTGATTTGCCATTTATTTTGTAATCATTTGTAAAAATTGAAATCTGTCTCTCTTTTTTAATATTATATATTTATAGTATAATGCTAAATATCTAAAGATTCCTACTTTGCTACTACTAGCTACTTTGTGTGTGTGTGTTTTGGGTTGCTCTTCGGTGTGTTTAGCTGTCTCTCAGAACACGTGTCACTTCATCAAAGTCCAGCGGCGGCGTTTGAATGAAGCGAGGCTCACGGTACAGTTTACCTAGATCTCGACCTCTCTATAGCTTTCAGGTCCTTGCTGTCCATGTCCTCCTTCTTGGAGTCCAGAGATTTTCCGTCCTGCAGGTTCTCGTCTCCCTCGTCTTCAGACTTGATCTCTGAGCTCACAGACGAGGTGCTCTGACCCTGAAGACCTCCGGAAAGCGCTGGAAACCACAAAACACACTCCGTAAACACACACACACTCAAATGAGCTGCTGAACTTTTAAAAAAAAGTCGTTTAAAATCCTTTCGAATGCAGGGTTGTGAAATAAATGACAGCATTACATATTCACAGAGAAAACTCTTTTACATTGTAATAATATTTTAAGTTTTATTGTCTTTATGAATCCGTGGTGAGCAGAAGAGATTTTTTTAAAAGCTGCATATTTTTGTGTGTTACTCTGACGTGGGACAAGTAAAGCAGATGTGTGTGTGTGGCATGTTATAGCAGTGTGTGTGCGTGTGTGTGAGCTGGTGGGAGGATGGATAATGTGTAGAGTTTTGTAGAGTTGGTTCCAGACAGCTGCTCAGATGGGATACGTGAAGAGAAGGAAGCCCAGACAAAGGCTGATTGGGGACGGAGACACAAAGTTTGAGTGGGACGTGTCTCTCTCTCTGAGTGTTCACGGACGGTTTGATCTGGTTAAGCCTGGTGGATTTTAACCAGAGCTGTAAGACTGTTTCACGCTTCAGCGCTTCCAGGAAGTGACATCGCTGGGAAACACACTGAGACTGATCCACACACACTTACTCTGCCAAGAGATGACCACTTCATGAAGACACATACTACATGCTACTTTTAGTTATTATATAGAAATACTTATATTACTTATATTTACACGTTTACTTGGGTATTTAAGAACAATGTAATATTTGAAAGGTGGATGTAAAAAAATTTAAATATATATATATATATATAAATCTTCAACGCGTTCAATATTAATTATAATAATGAAATATATTAGAGCAAAAAATATCTATCTATCTATCTATCTATCTATCTATCTATCTATCTATCTATCTATCTATCTATATATGTGATACTTATGTATTCTCCCATGACTCTGGTGGTGCGACGGTACATTTGATAAAAAAATTGTATATTTAAATATAATAACATTATAATATTAGTATGTTAAATGTAAAAACTAAATCTATAATGCCTTATTTTATTACACATATTATGATATTAATATTTTAATACATATCATATTTTTATTAAAAATACATATATAAGGCATTCTAGATTTTTTATATATGCAATTTAACATATTTACTGTATATACTGTACAACATTTCTAAAATGTATTTTAAGACATAAATAAAAATACAATTTAATACAATTTAATTAAATTTTTAAAAAGTAAGTGAATTAAATAAATAAATCGATTAAAAGTAAAATGTCAAAGACATTTGAATAAATAAATAAATATATATATATATACATATTTTTTTTTTTTTATTATTATTTTTTTTTTTTAATAATTTTGTCCAATAATATGATATTATGCTAATGAAAAGTACACTATTGTACTAAAAATCATGTTTTTATAATACCAGTACCATTATTATTAATACAGTACCATATGAACTTCAGGACTATATTAGAGATATATTACAGTGGCGCCCTGCTAAAGAAGCACAGTACAGGTCTGAAGCGGGATCCTGATGAATTCCTGCTGGATGCCATTCACAAATAATCATGGGTGATCCTCAGCGCTGTTATTTATAATTTTTCTGCGCTCAGCACCTCATTAACTCTCTGGCTGGGTTTTCTGCTCAGAGAGAGTTTGCCAAGAAGAGCACGGGCGCCGAGTTTTTTACGCCTCGCTTCCCGGGTCATATATAATCTCCTTCTACATATTCATATCTGAAATATAGCGCATGGTTTAACGCTCTCATAATTGTTCACACATTAGGCTGGGGTTGGTCCAGCAGACGCCGACGGCTAAAACAACAAGCGCCTGACGCTGGACAGAGTCAGAAAACACTTCAGACTGATTACACCGCTGCAGCTAGCTCAGATCAACACATCGCATTCAAAAAGACACAAATATATATAGCCAATGTTTTATTTGATTTAAAGAAATATATCAAATAAAAATACTATTTAATTTACAGTGTAATTTACAGTATTTAAAATATTGAATTATTATTACTATTACTGTATAAATTCAGTTCAGTATTTAGAGAGAAGAACAATAAAAAACTGTAACCTTTTTAATATTAATAATATAAATGAGATATATTAGGGGACTTTGTATCTATCTATCTATCTATCTATCTATGAACTGTTCATTCGCTAAAACATATACCTTTTTTTTCAATTCTCAAAAATCATGTTTTTTAGTGTGCATTGCAATTAATATCAAACTGCAGTTGGGTTTTGTTAAAAAAAAATTATAAATAAAAACACTAACAAACGCAAGAAAAACAAATGATCTGTGTTTGCAAATAAACTTTTCATATATATATATATACATATATATTAATATTTAATCCAAAAGATTAATTATTAATATTGAAAATATATTACATATAATTGCAATTAAACCAAATTCAATATTTGAGATTAAAAACAAGAATTGTAAATATATTTATATAAAATATGTTTATGTATATTTTGGTTATATTAATAATTGTACAGGGAAATATAGATATAAGATATATTGAATAACTTGATAATTAGCTACTTGATTTTTCAAAGAGTCTCTTCTGCTCATCAAGGCTGCATTTATTTGATCAAAAATACAGTAAAAATGCTAAATATTATACTGTAATAGTATAATAAAATGTTTTCTGTGTGAATCTGTGTGAAGTGTGATGTATTTCTGTGATGTTCTGCTGTATTTCCAGCGTCTTCAGTGTCACATGATCTTCAGAAATCATTCTAATATACTGATTTCCTGCTGAAGACACATCTCTGGTTCTCCTGATGTAGTAAGCGGTGATATGTTTGTCCTGTCGATCAGAAAGTGAGCGTGGGAATCCTCTGAACACTCGTCTGTGAGCCGATGATGCTCTAAAATGGCGGCAGATGGAGGAGGCTGGCATTCTGCCCGCTCTGTGCCCACATGACGTGTGTGTGTGTGTGTGATGCTCACCCCTGTACGGATCGGACTGGCTAAGGTCGGGGGAAGTAGCCGACTGCACAGGAAGCTGCGGTACTGACACCTGATTGGCTACGATGGAGTGAGCGCTCCTCAGACCGTCCTCGCGATGACCGCTGACCTGGACGAACACAGAGAGAGAGAGAGAGAGAGAGAGAGAGAGAGAGAGACGTCACACACACATCTGAACATTCTCCAGCAGAAAACTGCTTCACACAGGCCTGAGAGCTCTGAGTGCTCCGCCGGTAACGGCCATCAGAGGGCGCCCTGACCCTCCACAAACACTCTTCACTCTTCCTGTATGCACAGTATACAGATTTTCTGCATGCATGCATTTTTCCAAAATATACGCATGTATGGATATTTCCAAAAATGTGTGATATATAAGAGAATAATCAACGCAATAATGCAATGCACTCGACATGAGTTGAAGAAAGGTTTTGCTTTAACACCTGGTGTGAGTCATGGAAAGAGAAAAATTAAAATAACAGGGAAAAAAAGCATACATGCATTTATAAATTACATTGGTAAATTGGTACAAATTCAAATAAATTCAGATTAAAATAATAATAAAATAAAAAATTACATTACAAAAAAAAAAAAGGATGATCAGTCACAAATTAAAACATGTTTTAAATATAAGAGAAAAAATAAAAAATAAGGAAATAAACACACACACACACACACACACCACTTGTAAATATGATTGGTAGATTGGTTAAAATAAATAGAAATAAAAATAATAATACAAATTAGGAAAGACAAAATTGGAAATGTTAAAACATGAAAATGAATTAAAATGTTATTTTCTTTTTAAATATGAATGGAAAAAATAACATTTTATAAATGTAATTAGTCAGGAATTAAGTCAAATTTAAAAGTTGAACAATCATAATTTCTATTTTTAAAATGCATTATTTTATTAGTTACAAGAGACAAAATAGAAATAATAAAATTAAAATGATTATTTAATAATTATTTTTTGTTAATATTTTTGAAAAATAATACAAATAAAAATAAAATAATGAGTCAAGAAAGAGACAAAAAAAACACAAAAAGTTAATAAATAACCATTATTAATAAAAAATATTACTCCAAATAATAATAATAATTTTAAAATAATTAAAAATTTGTAAAAATACTAAATGAGCCAACAAAAATACTTTAAATATATATATATATATATATACCAACATGTTTTAATCCGTAACTGACCATCATTTTTTAGTTTTTTTTTAATGTAATGTAAAGATATATTATCAAGCTGAAAGGTTGCATTGTGGTATAGTGCTTTGCATTCAAGCATAGCAGGTTTCTTGCACATTTTTAGCATATCATCAAAATTCACAAACTGTACACAGCACACATTGTGTGAGTAGTGTCTCTCTCTCTCGTTCTCTCCATCCTCTAATCTTCCTTCTTCCTCTGCTGGTGAAAACACTGTGAATTTATTCAGGCAGGTAAAATCCAAAGTAATGTCCCATGGTGCCGAGCGGAGAGCGGGCTGAGTCTGATCCATCTGTCTGCCATCACGTTCGCCAACACAACTGACAATTATCTTAATGCCCATATGCTTAATTGTGGGCTCCCTAATTCCCTCGATAGTACACACATCCAGCAGGAATTGTGATTTGGCACAAGTTTGCTTCCCTCTCGCTCTGTTTTTGTTTTAAGGACACAATCGTCTCTCTCTCTCAGTAATTCCGGTTAATCCGGTGACGCTGCCGTCTCCCGCCGGCTTCGTGCAAATATCAGAAAATGTCGCAGAAAGACGAAGGAGAGCGCATTTATTCAATAAAGGTTTTCTATTTAAAATCAGAAAAAGTAAAGGACTGCATCCTTCTGAGGAACTGATTCTGATGATTTTAACATGGTCAAATAAAACAAAGAGAACTAGTCAGCGTTGGTAAATTTATTAAAATAATACAGAAACAAAGATGCATGCTGGGGGATTCATGAATGGAGATGACGTGGTAATTGTAGTTTTGTTGTATATATTAATAATTCACCCCAATTATTTAACAATTTCATCACTATTCATTTAAACTCATGTCATTCCTCTTTTTTCCATAAAGAACACAAAATGAAATTTTTTGCAGTATTTCCAGATCACTTTTTATCATCCCAGGGTCTGTCAGCCTCCAAAAGAATAAACAACATGTCTGTAAAAATATTAGAATTGTAGCCCATATCAGTGTTAATATTACATACTTTTATTGATTTATATTTTAAACTAGCTTTTATTTTCACATTTTCAGTCTTCATTTTCTTAATAGCTTTTTAATGCTTTTTAAATTTAGCTTTATATTTTATATTAGTTTTAGTCATTTTAGTACCTACATATATTAATTAGTTGCTAAGGCAACATTTCTAAATTTAATTTACAGTTTTTGTTTTTCATTTAATATTTCTATTTTATTTCACAAAATTATGTTATTTAAATATTTCAATTTTTTGAATATTTTTGCTTTTTTTATTAGATTTTTAAAAATAACTTTTTTATAACTGTACTTACTTCAACCCATTTATTTTATATATTTTTTATTTCTTTCTAATTTCTAAGTTTTATTTTATTAATTTTAATAATTTAGTTTTTATTTATTTATTTATTTATAATTTACTTGTTATACAACATTCCTATTTTATTTAATTGAACAATTTTAATGATTTTTTAAAAACAATTTTAGTTTTTAATAACAACTCCTCTCCATGCACTATTATGCACTACAAATTATTTAACAATTAATTTTCAGGCATTTCTGCCTCATTATGGTAAAGACGAGCCTGTGCATTCTGCTAAACGTCTCCTCTTGTGTTC
This sequence comes from Enteromius treurensis, assembly GCA_032275025.1. Lineage (NCBI taxonomy): Eukaryota > Metazoa > Chordata > Actinopteri > Cypriniformes > Cyprinidae > Enteromius > Enteromius treurensis. The sequence continues at coordinate 345,341 of JAUCMU010000007.1, read as the reverse complement.
GGTGAAGGACAATGGTGTTTAGTATAAATGATGACAGGATGCTGATTTTTGGCGAGTGATTGTGGGAAACTGGTTCTGCTGGAGTTCCTGCAGTCTCTCAGTCTTGTAGTTAATTAGAGGTTAGTCGTTAACCGAGACCTTAGAAGACTGATGGTGTTTATTTGCTACAGAGCTCTTTTGTGAAGCTGCGTGTGTGTGAGGAGAGAGATGAGGACCAGACGGCCTACTGACAGCAGCTTAACACACACACACACACACACACACACAGAAACAGTGTTTGTTTGTTCTAACAGACACGTTTAGATCTTTATATAAATTCAGATATCATATGTTACCCTTTCAGTCGAATCACTTCGACGTTACATATGGGAACTCGCCAGAGAGACCGATTTGCCTTTGAGC
>JAUCMU010000007.1:323026-338191 GCA_032275025.1 Enteromius treurensis | reverse complement strand
TTTTTAATAAATATTGTAATAGTTTTTAATATATTATATTTATTAATTTCTATTATTTGCATGAGAATTGAGAAATGTCTTGGCAATTATGTAGCTGAAATATAAAAAGTTTACTAATTTTTAAGTATTTTATTTTAGGTGATTTAATTTCAATAAACATATTTTATGGTTTTAATAAATAATAATAATAATAATAACAATAATAATAACTGTATCAATTTTAATTATTTAACTTTTAAATATTTTAGAACATCAAATGAAATCAATTAAAATGTTTCCTTGAAATATAAAATATATTCCTCAAAAACTCCTTGAAAAATAAAGTCTAATTTTTTATATATTTATTTTTTTTATATGAATGTTTTATCATTTAGTTTGATATATTTTACTTTTAATTTTTTTTATTTAATAAAAAACTAGGGGAAAAATGCCTGATTTTAATTTATTATTTTTTATTTTTTTAACACTAAAAAAAATGTTTGAATTAAAATTTTTATAAAATATTTATTTTATTTGAGTTAAAGTAACGACAATGTTTGTTCATTAGTTTGGTGATTTTGAAGTATAATAACTCGGGGCCACTGCAAACATGATGGGTCGATCCAAACACTAATGATCTAAAGAGAACAGGCACAAGGACATCCTCTCTCAACAGGAAGTGTCTCCAGACGGCGGGAGCTCAGAGGTCAGAGGTCACAGCTCTTACCATGAGCGAGTGTCTGTTGGAGGGCAGCAGTCCTCCGCTGTATCCGGCGCTCAGGCCACTCATGCCTCCGTTGTGAGCGTGAGACGGAGGCATCAGTCCGTGCATGTCTCCGTGAGCGCCGGGCATGGCTGTGGACGGACCGACTGCGTGGCTACGGAGGACATGGATAGCATCGTCCAGTCGCTCCAGACGGTCCTCAATACGGCTCTGCTGCGGGACACACACTCTCGGTCAGCATCAGTAACCGCTCAATCCACACACACTTTACTTTCGCTTTCAAATTCGCAGCAATTGCTGTTGTTTCTCACCAGCGAGTGCAGCGGCGGCTCGTAGCTCGGGGACGAGGCTCCTTGACCGTTTCTGGACCAGACGGCCGAGCTGGCAGCTGAAGACACAAACACACAGAGAATAAGTGTCTCGATCAACATCCCTACTGACTAAACTGACCCAGGAGCACAAAACCAGTCAGAAGGGTCCATTTGATCAACATTGAGATTTATTCATCATCTGAAGTTGAATAAATGATCTTTCCATGGATGTCTGGTTTGTTAGGATGGGACAATATTCATCTGAGATACAACTTCTGGAATCTGAGCGTGCAAACAAATATAAATATTGAGAAAATCACATTTAAGTTCTTAGCAATGCATATTACTAATCAAACCGTAATTATGTTTTGATATATTTATGGTAGAAAATTGATTAAATATCGCCATGTAACATGATCTATACTTAATCTCCTAATGATCTTTGGCATAAAAGAAATATGTATATTATTGACTTTTGCTTTTGCTACAAATATACCCCGATGACTTAAGACTGCTTTTATTTTGATTTATTGTTTTCTGATTAATTTAATTTCTTACTTTAAAGATGAACTGAAATGAAATAAAATATTACTTTTTAATGCCAAAATTTCTCTTTTAAACTTAGTTCAACTTAATACATTAAAATAAGTAAAACTGCAAAAAAAAAAAAAAACATGCAACAAAATTAATTAAATATTAACTAAAACTATAAACGAAAATAAAATCTGAAAATAAAAAGGTGTCAGAAAGTATTAATACAAATACTAAAACAACCCTGCAATGTAATTTATATATTTTTTGTTTTATATTTTTAATTTTAATATTTAATATACTTCTTTATATAATTTCTAATTTTTATAACTTCTGGTTATATGTCAGTAATAGCATTTTATTTTATTTTATTAAAATATTATTTTTATCATTTTCAGTTTTTTTTGTCATTTTAATAACTTCACTTGAATTTAACTTCACCTGAAGCTTCATGAATATGTTTTGATCGTGTTTAGTCCTTATTTATGAGGTCAAATCTTTTGTCTGGCCTAAAGCTGCAACACTCCCCTCATATCCTATAAATCTATATTTTCCCGTTGCTCCGACACTCAAACCGTGTTAATTAAGCATCACTCACTCCTGTGGAATAAACAGCCGCTCTGGTCTTTGTAGTCCAGTTTTCTGATCCTGATGAGGAGCTGGTGGCTGACCCTTCCTTTGAAAGGTGACCACCCTCATGCTAATATCCCCTCGTTATTCGTTCATTCTCCAGTTAAGATGCAAACTCGTTCATGACAGTAATTAGAGAGGAGCTCTGGCTGACCTTCACCTGTTTGCGTTCGCTCATTACGTACGTTGTGTCTAATCATGTTGTGTTTTTTCAAATTGTACTTCTTTACAGAAACACGCATTTCAGACGCTTCCCTGTATTATTAAACCTCATTTCCAAATGCTAATTAGCACATAATTACAGCCCCTTTCATGTGCAAATAAATTTTGCATGTATCCGCGCCGCCGCCCACGAGAAAATTATTAAATTAGTTACTAGAACTTCCCTCGCATGTTTAAGTTTAAATATTAATTTGCGGCTGCGCATTTAACGGTTGTCGGTATAATAACTTTGGCACTCAGAGAAATAGCAATTAGGTGACATGGTTTCCATAGCGATGCGAATAATGACTCATTAATCAGGTCTTGAGACGAAGTGTGTTTGAATCGAATATGAAGAACGAAACATAAAAGGTTTTTCAGCTTGAAAACAAGTCATTTAGCAGTGTGCAGTATTTATATATATACTTTTTATTTTATTTTATTTTTTTACAAAAAACACATTTTTTTATTGTTTTATTACAAGAAATGTTTTGGTTAAATTTTGTTACATTTCATAAAATACATTTTATTTTTAGTTTACTAGAAATGTTTCTGATAACATATGAAAATCTAAATAAATAGAAAATAATTATTTTTTTTCATTTTTTACACTTGACAATTAATTTCCTATATGATGTATTTATCTGACAAAAGAAATATATTTTCACAATAAATTTAGTTCAAATTTAGTTTAAATGTTGTGTTTTTTTTTTATTTAAACATATACTTATTGTGTTTATACAGTTTTTATTATTTATATATACTGTGTATATATATATATATATATATATATATATATATATAATATGTTTGTTTTTTTTGATGGGATTAACCATGGTTAATATTTTAACAGCACTAATTTATATATTTGTAATACATTTTCTAAATCAGTTTTAATTTGACATGTTAATACAGTGTCTCCTTGGGAAGCATATATATATATATATATATATATAAATATTTTAATTTCAGTTAACTGTAATAAACCTGGTTACACATAAATAACAGAACTCAGTATATGTAGCATAATAAAGATGTAAACAGAGTAATCAGGTGACTGACATCAGTGCAAACACACACACACACAGAGAAAGAGAGAGTGTGTGTGTTACCTGTGAGCGAGGGAGGAGATCCTACAGGAGTGGAGGGGTTGGATGAGAAGCTGTTATTGGTGTGATCGGGGGAGTAAATCTAAAAACACAACAAACACACAGCAATGACAAACCAGAACAAACACAAACACATCATCTTTATCATCACGGAGCCGAAACATGATCTCTACAGCAATCAGTGTGTATCAGTCCACATTCATCTGAACGATTTTGCTCGCCAAGATGTTTTTGAAAGGAAACATGAAGTCACATGTAGCTGTTTACTTAAAAACATCTCTGGTCTTAATGAATGTTGTTTTAAAACATCTTTTTATACTATCTTCAAAATAAAAGTTTCTCCTTCTCTGAAACCACTTTTCATGGAAGCTTGTTTCTGCCACAGAACAAAAATATATATATAAGTATATAAGAATACAGTAGTATATAAAGTTTATAAAACATGCCTTAAAGTCACTTATGATGAGGATTGTATTGTAATATTAATATCTTTAAAGTGTACCTGCACTCTCAGAAATAAAGGTAAAGCTGTCACTGGGGCGGTATCTCTTCAAAAAGGTACACTTTTGTACCTATTAGGTTCCAATATGTACCCTTTAAGTACTAATAAGGTACCAACATGAACCCTTCAGGTACAAATAAGTACCTTTTGAAAAGTACTGCCCCAGTGACAGCTTTTGTACCTTTATTTCTCAGAGTGTGAAGTATACTTGCAATAGTAAGCACTAAGACACCTTTAATGGTACTTCAGCACAACTTCTGCACAATACACCAGGTTAGCATACTAAAATCACAACTGCAGCACAATTCCCAATTACCTTTATTTATTTTTTTATTCAGTGGTGGAAACATAACTTCAAGCATCTCTAGAGAAGCTGAATGTGTGTGTCTGTATATTTCTGTCTGTGTTAGACCTGGTAACTCACTGAAGCCAGAGCCTTTCCTAACGCGTCTCCCGTCTGTGAGCTGCTGGCCGCTCCGCTCGGTGCTCGATTCGCTGAAACACAGCAGACCAGAGAGACTTCACAAAAAATAATAAATATACACAGTACACACACACATATTATGTAAACTAAAACTTACATAATGAGTACTATCTCAAGCTCTAAAATATATAAAATATTTGTATTCATAATTTCAAATAATAAATGCATTATTAAAGCCTGAAGTAAATTTGAATACAATTTTAATTTAACTTAATTCTCTGAGTTTTATTTTCTGAAATATTTTGACCAAAAAAAAGCCTATTTATAGAATATTTATTTCAGCTTCGGACCGAATCTTCTCTTGGCTGTGACTCACCCATGACACTTTCTGTCCCGTTGGTTGTTGCAGAGCAGGACGCCGGGCTATAGTGATTCGTCCCACCGCTGCGATGGAAACTGGACATGGGAGGAAGACTGGGGTTAATCTCAGCTGATGAGTGTGACGGGTAACTCTGAAAAACAAAGAGAGGGAGAGCGTTCCAGGCAGGCTCAGTTCATTTCAAGACCGTTCAAGACAAGTTCAAAAGAATTATTGTATAAAGGCTATTTCTTTGAAAGCACGTGCTAGCTGAGAGGAGTTTCATCAACTAAAAGTGATCAAGGACTGTATACTGTATATCTATACACAAACTAAATAAAAATGCACTCACGAGTCTGTCGTGCGGATGAAGGCCGCAATAGCTGCTGCTCTGAGCGCTGTGTGTGGAGTTTCCCAGCATGCTGTTGTATCCAGGCTGATTCATACTGCCGGACGAGCTCCATGGGTCTGTACTGTGATGACCGTCTGAAATCACACAGGATACACTGACTAAAAATGTTGCATTTTTAGGCCATTTCTAAACAGTTGCTATGGTGTTCTGAGTGTTTAAGCTGTTGCTATGCAGTTTCTAGGGTGTCCCAAATGTTTTATGCTGTTGCTATGCAATTGTTAAGTTGCTATGAGTGTTTTAGGCTTTTGTTTAACAGTTGCTAGGGTGTTCTGAGTGTTTTAAGTTGTTGCTATGCAATTGTTAAGTTGGTGTGAGTGTTTAGGCTGTTACTATGCAGTTGTTAGGGTGTACTAGATGTTTTAAACTGTTACCATGCAGTTGCTAAAGTGTTTTGAGAGATTTAGGCTGTTGTTCTGTAGTTGCTAGGGTATTCTAAGTGTTTAAGCTGCGGTTATGCAGTTATTAGACTGCTGTGAGTGTTTTAGGCTGTTGTTCTGCAGTTGCTAGGGTATTCTAAGTGTTCAGGCTGTGGTTATGCAGTTGTTAGGCTGTTGTGAGTGTTTTAGGCTGTTGTTCTGCAGTTGCTCGGGTATTCTAAGTGTTTAAGCTGCGGTTATCCAGTTATTAGACTGCTGTGAGTGTTTTAGGCTGTTGTTCTGCAGTTGCTAGGATGTTCTAAGTGTTTAGGCTATGGTTCTGCAGTTGTTAGGCTGTTGTGAGTGTTTTAGGCTGTTGTTCTGCAGTTGCTAGGATGTTGTGAGTGTTTTAGGCTGTTGTTCTGCAGTTGCTAGGATGTTGTGAGTGTTTTAGGCTATGGTTCTGCAGTTGTTAGGCTGTTGTGAGTGTTTTAGGCTGTTGTTCTGCAGTTGCTAGGATGTTCTAAGTGTTTAGGCAGTGGTTATGCAGTTGTTAGGCTGTTGTGAGTGTTTTAGGCTGTTGTTCTGCAGTTGCTAGGGTGTTCTAAGTGTTTAGGCAGTGGTTATGCAGTTGTTCGGCTGTTGTGAGTGTTTTAGGCGGTTGATACGCAATTGTTAGGATGTTTTGAGTGTTTTAGACTGTTACCATGCAGTTGCTAAAGTGTTATGAGTAATTTAGTAGGTTGCTATTCAGTTTCTAGGGAGTTCAGAGTTTTTTAGGCTGTTTTTATCAGGTGTGTGTAGTTTACCTGGCATAAAGAAGGAACTGGGAAAACTGCTGCCCGGTGCTTTAGAGGAGGGGTAACCCGGTGAGTCGCGGTTGTAATCAGCAGTGCTGGCGGATGGGGCGTATACCTGAAACACACACACAACACACTGTGATCAGAGCGACTAATGACACAAAACACACTTTCCATGTATTTTTCACTTCATATTTTATGCTGTGCATTAACAACCAGCAGAGAACAGACGGAAACAGAGTGAAACTTTTTCCCAGGAAAAAAATGTCTTGTTCCCAAAGTGTTGCGACACGATAATTTAGTGCAAATGTGAGACAAGCAGCTGCGGCGGATCAGTGATGACATCAGCACACAAACAGCAGAGCATTCCCGTCTGGAAAACGGTGCTGTAACGACTAGCAGGAACGCTGGGAACATGCCGGATGGGAATAGGGAACTGGGATAAACACAGCGGATGTGTGAGGACAGAATGACCTTCAGAGATACACCTCAAAAACAAGAACACAGGTGATGGAACAACACATCTCTGATGTTTCTCCTGTACCAAAACCAGAGCAAACAGAAACCAAACTGTTTCTAAAAAGATAACTTTTTTTTCCTTAGGAATTGTAGGTGAAAAATCTCAGACAAATGTAAATGAAGCTCAACAGAAAGCTTACGACATCTTCAGAGCTCAAGGGAGGAGTTTGAGTTTTATGGAGACCAAGAGATTTCAGCACAGATGGAGGACTTTACTTTCCCATGAAGCACCTCACACACATTCACACACACACACGTCTGTGAAAAAGATCAGGCTGTGACTTTAGGGGGTTCAATAACATGGAGATTTTGTTCTGGCTGGTTCGTTTCTGCACCTGTCCAGAGTTAACACACACATTTCTAGGTTTTGTCATGTAGATGCTAGGGTGTTTTAAATGTTTTTAGGAAGTTGCTAGGGTAATGTAATCTTTTAGCACTATAGAATTTAAGAGTGTTTTAGGCTGTGTCTGTGCAGTTTCTATGGCATTCTGAATGTTTTACGTTGTTGCTATTCAGTTGCTAGGTCCCATTGGGTGTTTTATGCAGTTCCTAGGGTGTTTCAAGTGTTTTGCCCAGTTGCTAGGGTATTCTGAGTGTTTAGGCTGTTGCTATGCAGCTGCCAGTGTGTTCTATGTGTTTTAGCCTGTCGCTAGGAGGTTACTAGGGAGTTCTGGAGTGTTTGAGGGTGTTACTATGCAGTTGCTAGGGTGTTCTGAGCATTTTAGGCAGTCGCTATGCGGTTGCTAGGTGGTAGTGTGTGGTTTCTAGGTGTTTTCTTTCTGTCTGGTGTGAGTAGAGTCTCAGTGATGATGTGATTCGGGTTTCTTCTTCGCTGTGATTTGTTTTCAGGTGTTTTCTGGTTCAGCAGGTAAAAATAGTGTGTCTGATCACTGAGTAAAATAGCAGCAGACTCATGATGTGAGGAATCATTAATGTCTAGAGCTCAAACGCTGCAGGAGTGAGTCTGTTTACTGCAGCAGATCAGGAGCAGATGGAATGAAACCAGAGCAGTCACGAAAGCCACAACACACACATATACATCTCACCCCTCGCACCTCATCAGTGTGACCCACTCGCTGCACCTGTGCTGGATTGACCAACACACATACAGGCAAACACACACTTAATCTGTTCAACATCAAGACCGACACACACACACACACTTAAATGCTCCTCCTGAACGCACAACAAAAGAGAGAGAAAATTCCTTTTAGACTGTTGCTATGCAGTTGCTAGGGCATTTTGAGTGTTTTAGGCAGTTGCTAGGGTCATTACGGGTGTTGAAGGCTGTTGCTATGTACACACACACACACATACACACATTTAAACATTTCTTATGTTTGTGAAACAAACACTCAACAACTTCATCTAACATTCGCTCCGAGAGAGATGAGGAAGGAAGTTTCGCCCTCGCTTTGGACTTTATTCCCTCAACCTGCAATTGCTATAATGCTGTACAGATGTAGAACAACATCAAGCACTCCAACACACACACACACACACACACACACACCAGGGTCTGGCTTTACCATCAAAAACTAATCTATTCCACATGAACCAGAGTGAGAGCTTACACACACACACACACACTCCCTGAGGAGAAGTGGCTTCCTGTGGCTTGATTAGGGAGAGCCGTGCAGAGACAAGTGCCTCCCACAACCGCACCTGTGACTGTGTGTGTGTGTGTGTCAGGTCAGATGTCAATACAGCCAGAAAAACCTTAACACACACAACTAATGCAGAGAGACACAAAACACACACACACACACACACACACACACAGACAGACACACACACACACACACAGATTTAGCTGGTTTCTATCAGATAGACAGGTCATACTGTTGATGAAAATAATAATTATAATAAAAATGCTTAGAATTACATCACAAAAATGTAAAATAAAAAAAAAATTATATAAAAAAAATTGCAGTTAAATACCAAAAACACATTTTTGAAAAAAGAAAAGAAAAATGATTAAAAAGAAAAGAAATGCAAAATTAAAATAAATTAATATCAGAGATATTAGTTATCTGGCTGGCAAAAAAAAACGTTCAGGAATCACAGATTTAAGAACAATGCAAGCTTCACTTTGTGCTTTTAAAGCTGCTGTTCATTTCCCCAAACTGAAGGATGAGATGAAATCAATCTCTGTGATGATCAAACGCATGCCATGATAAACATGAACATTACGGCTCATACTGAAAGCAGAATATTCCTCTAAGAACAATGACAGGTGGAGAAAACACACACATGCACAGCACATCTGGAGCTGATCAAACACACAAACAATCACACACACAACGCTAACCAACCTCATATAAAAACAAGAGAAAACAAAGAGACGAGAGAGAAAGAAAAGAGCACAATCAGTGTTTATACTGAGAAATCAGACCAAGATGTAAGAGATGGACACACACACACACACACACACACATCTGATCAAAGACACCAAAGCTTTAAATTGACCTCTAATTACATCAAATGAACCTGGACAAACATTTACAGCTGGAGAGAAAAGACAAGAGAAACAGAGGAAAAAGAGTTTAAAAACACTAATAATTATATCATAAAACTTCACCTGAAAAATAAAAATTAACTGTTAATTCTAAAATAAGAACAATCAAAATAAGCTCGGTAAATGATAATAATTAATCATGATAATGTAAAATAAATTTAAAAATAAATAAAACAAAATAAAATATATAAATAACAATTAAGACAAATAAATTAAATTACGAGAAAGGACAAGAAAAGACAAAAAATAAAAACTAAGAAATGAAGACGAGAAAAGAACAAAAAACAAAATATTAAACTTTAATAAAATATTAAACCAAACATAAACTAAAAATTATACAAATAAATAACATAACATAAAAAATAAAAACAGAACTTTTTAAACTAAAAATATTAAACAATATAAACTACTCAAACAAAATAAAATAAATAAATTAGAAAAAGAGAAAGGTGTGGCGATGGTGGTCAGGCACAGGTCTGAGGTCGGTGACCTCTGTGTGTGTGTGATTGACAGCTCGACAGTGTGGCCTTGCTGTGTGTGTTGCCATAGCGATGGCAGAAGAAAGCGCGTCAGATCTGAGTGTGTGCAGCACAGATGGTGCCGAGAGCATCCGCTCCACACTCATCTATCTGAGCACACACACTCACACACACATAGATCCAGCAGCTTGAAGCCATGCGCTCACAGGCCGCGCGCGCGTGTGTGTTCTCTGTTTCAGATCAACAGGATTACACGTCGAGCTCTGCAATGTTTCTTTCTTCTCTTCTTTTCTCTTATTCTTGTCTTTGTTAGGATCGACAGCGGATCTTTGTTCTCTAACAGATTTACCCTGTTTGATTACCGTGATTTACTGCTGCTGGAGCCCCCTAGTGGAGCCACACACACACACACACAGCTAATACACACAGACATGCACACACATCACTAATACACACACTTGTAAATTATGCCATGACATCGACTTTAACTGCTTTTCAATAAATCCAGGTATTTATTATAACGTTTCATTATTATTATTTTATTTTTATCCAGATTGTTTCAGCTTTAACTCAAATTCAACCAAATTAGTCCAAGCTATTAAAATAACTACGAATTCAAATCTGAAGATTTCACTTGATTTCACACACACACACACACACACACACACACACACACACACGTTAACCTAATGTTATTAACATTAAAATATGGCATGCATGCAAAGCAAATATATGTAAACGGCACATTTTATGCACAGTGGTAAGTGTTTTAGATGAAGAAAAAGTAACTTAAGTTCATTTTAATACACAAACAGAAAAGCGTGAAAAGCAGTGCACTGAAGAAAGAATTAAACTAGTATTCATTGAAGTGCAGTAAAATGTCATTTGCATACTATAATTCGTGGTATATGAATATAGCGGTACACATGAAAACAGCACATGTTTACCCATCTGAGAGAGAGCCTCACAGAGACGTGGCATGTGTTTATAATCTGAGCGTCCAAATGTTTCTGCTTGAGTCAGAACAGATGAAGAGATTCTTCTGCACTCCATCCATCCTGAGATCCTGAGATCATCAGCAACATCAAACACAAACTTTTCATCATGCGTCTGTCAGCAGAGGACCATCTGAAGAAATCACAGCCTTTTCAACATGCTCTCTTTCAAAAACAGACCTGAAGACTTAAGCCTAAATATCACATTTAATATTCATTTTATATTATTTTATATATTAATATTATAAAATGTATGTATATATTATTTTATTTATTTAATATTCTATCATTTTGTTATTTATATTTTATATATCAAATAAATAAAAAAAAAACTAAAAATGACTATAAATAAATAAATATATACATTTAAATATATATAAATTTCCATGTTATAAAATCTCTTTTTCTTTATGAAAAGGCACCTGCTTCACAGAAAGATTTAGATACAGCTCTCAAACTGACCGCATAAACAGGAAACGACACTCGTGTGTTTGTCCTCCCCCACAGACTTATGGGTAATAAGAGCTACTCTGTGCCTCGTTCACTGCTCCAATCAAATAACTCAACGAAAGGACTTAAAACACAGAAACACCTCGATCGAGAGAGAGAGAGAGAGAGAGGAAAAACACACTGGAAAACTGGGAAAAAAACAAAGCATAAACATCCCAGTCAGTCTTTCATCAGGTCCATTCGGCTAATTTAGATCATCTAGAGGTAGTTTTGCATTCTGTTACAAGAGACAGACTATTATCACACACACACATACACACACAGGTGAAGGATCTTCACTACAGGCTTTTTATTATTTGTGAACCCGTTCAAGGTATAGAGCTTTTGGCAAGTGACCACAGCGCTTCTAATTTAACTTAATTACTGCCAGATGCCTTGATCCACACACACACACACACACACACACACACCATGTGCAAACAGGCCAAATTAACTCACAACTCCACAAACACAACAGATGCAATGATGTAGATGGTTTACGCTTCAGTTTTGCATCCAGAAAATGTTCATGATGTTCTGTGTGCAAAAACATGAACACAAAAAAAAGAATAGAGAAAAGAAAGAGAAACAAATAAAAATATTAAAAATGAAAAAGAAAAATTGTAATAAAAAACAGTAAACAATATTACAATATTAAATCAAATATAAAATGAAAAGAAAATATATTTCAATGAAAAGAAAATAATACAATAAACATAAAATCAAAAAAGACAAGCAAAAAAGGGAATATAACAAGAATAAAATAAAATATTAAACTACTAAAATATTAAACCAAAAATAGAAAAATTCAATACAGAAAATAAATGTAATTTAGAAAGAAAAAAGGAAAAATAAAATATTTAAAAGAAAAGAACAAGAATATTACAAAAAAAAATGTTCAACTAAATATATAAAGATTCAATACAGAAAACACATGTCAATGAAAAAGAAAGGAAAAAATACTGTAAAAAAAATAAAAATAAAATACTAAAATGAAAAGTAAAAATAAGACAAAAATAAAAAACAACGAACCAAATATATAAAAATAAAATAAATGTAAATTAGAAGAGAAAACAAAAAGATAAAGAACCAATCCACGTGTATTCAAATATTCAACCAAATTAAAAAATAAATGCAAATGCATAAGAGATGCAAATAAAAGAATAGAAAACAAAAATAACTGAATTTAAAAAAATTCAATTATATTAAACCAAATGTAAAAATGTAAAAAAATTTCAAAGAAGAGAAAAAAACTGAAAGGTGTGTCGAGCGGGGGTCATGTTCAGCATATGCTCAGTCAATCACTCGCCGGTGTGTGTGTGACCCACAGGAAGTGCTCGAGGAGAAAATGGGCGGCAGAAGATGGCTGTCATCCAGACTCATCTCCATGGTGATATTTTAACAGCCCTTTCACGGCCCGCGAGGATATGATTGGTCGGGCCGGTGATGGCGGCAGAATCCGATTGGTCGGCCGGGTGACGGCGAAATCCGACTGGCCGGTGGGGTCGAATCGGAACGTTTGCATAGAGCCAAATAGATTGTTCCGTCCCATTGAGATCCAGCGCTCTGGATAATTCCCTGACATTCCATCCAGACATTAGCGCCATCAGTGCCGTGGATCTGATCCGCTATCAGCTCAACCTCCAGCAACGGCCAAATCAATTTCAGAGGATTACCAGCAAAGATCGGGGAAATCTGGAAAGGTTTAAGTGCGACTCCAGGCGAGCCGAGGAAGAGTAACCTTGGGAGACAAAAGTCGAGCGAGGAGCAGATGAGACGGCCGTAATCAAATGATTGTGAAAACGAGGATCCGTCCAGAATCACGAGCTGGACACGCGCCAAGCTTGGCACACGGACACATGATTAACCGTCACCATAAATAATCAATTGATGCTAATAATTAAAAAAAGAATTTCAAAGACAATCAGAAAGCTCACACACACACAAGCAGCTGTTCCAGATATAATAAACATATCATTTTTCAGCATTTTGGCATGAAATACACATTAAACGGCTTACAATTATGAGTTTTTTGGGGTCCATTCCAAGCATTTATTGCAAAGTAGATTCAAAAACGTGAATGCAACTTTTCACAAAAAATTTTCAAGTTCCAATACGTGAAACATGGAAGATGTAATAATGCTCATACTAATACTGCACCAAGATAAACATAATTATATATATATATAATTACCTATAAATTATTTCTTTCTGATACTGATGTTCATATATTTTAATTTATATCAAAATCTTAAAAATCTGAATATTTAATTTTATATAGCCAACAAAATATTGTAAAATAAGACATAAACATTGCAGAAAAAAATTGAACAAAAGGAGAAAAAATAAATAAAAATAAAATAAAATATATATATATATTTTTTTTTAATATATATATTTACGAATTAATTATTTATAATTATATAAATAAATGCTGAAATATTTTAATTTATATTAACAGCAGAATATACATATTTATATTATTTATATAATTCATTTGATATTTTTCACAAATTACAGGCACCATATTCATCATATACAATATATTTATACATTTAAAATTAAACTATGAATTATTATTTATAATAGTTTAAATTAATAGTAATATATTTTTGTTTATATAAACACCAATAAATGAATATTTAATTTTATTTTCTATTCATTCATACGCAAGATATTTACACCTTTAACACACGTGAAATGACAAGCTTTCATAAACATGCACACTTTATGACAGTTACAGCACAAGTTACAATAACTGATTTCATATAGTCAACAATAAAAATAAACAAACATTCAATATATTTTCCAGCAGTAGTCCATAAGTTGCAGAAAAAGATAAACATATTTAAAAAAAAAAGTCTCTTGTGTTTATGTCACCATCGTGACCCCGTGACCTCACACACACACACAGTCACTGTACTGGTGTTGTCATCTGTGTTGTTTTTAGGCCGTCAGACAACTATTATTCCAAAACACAGTCAGAGCTCGACTAGTGTGACCAAACTCAACCGCTTCTAACCAGCACAGATCTCAAGCACGTCTCAGACCAAGCTCAGATTGTCAAGACAAACTCACTAAATACAACACAACATAAATGAAAGCTGCCAAGTCTCTGTGAAGAGCAGAAACACACACATTCACACACACACGTGTTACTAAGAAAGACAAAGTGGACATTAAATAAACAAACCAATCAGGCGAGATCACAAACCAGACGCGAGAAAAAGCAAAAGCACACACACACACACAGAGGCCCATATAAAGTTAATTAGAATTAAGATGAAGGCTTTGTGTGTTTCATGTGAAGGGTCTGTAATGGTGAACATATGGACTGAACGGCACTTCAGACGGCCGGATCACAGGCGCATTATTAAAATAATAAAACCACCAGGATCAAAGACTGATTACTTCAACATTGCAAACTTGTGGCCGTTTTTTTTTCTCTGTTGCTATTTTAGACCAAGATTCAGCCGCCGTCCAGCACATGTGTGTGTGTGTGTGTGTTTAGCTACAGTTTAGCACAAAACTGTCCCTGAAAATATGATTAATATCTGACAAAATATATCTTCAATTTTAAAGATGAAAGTATTTATCTTTCCCTGAGATAAAAATATAAAAAAAATAAAATGCTAATCTTTCATACAATATAAAACATACATCTAAGACACAGTGTGTTTAGCTTGATTTTTACAAAATTGTAAGATTAAATAAGATTAAATCTCACAAAATATTTATCTTATTCTAAATATGAAAATAGTTATCTATCTTAAAGATAAAAAATTCAGATTTATTTTTGACAGTATAAAAACATATTTGTTGCACATG
>JAUCMU010000007.1:275041-322774 GCA_032275025.1 Enteromius treurensis | reverse complement strand
TGAAAATAGTTATCTATCTTAAAGATAAAAAATTCAGATTTATTTTTGACAGTATAAAAACATATTTGTTGCACATGGTGTGTGTGTGTGTGTGTGTGTCTAACTACAGTTTTGCACAAAATTATCCCTTAAATAAGACAAAATCTGATATAAAAATATATCTCAATTCTAAAATGTAAACAGTTATCCATATGAAAGATAAAACCATTTGTAAAAACAATAGTCCATGGTATGCCCTTGTTTCCTTGTTTCGATGAATGCGCGTGTGCATGTGTGTGTGTGTGTGTGCCAGAGATCATGTGTAGCCCCATTGATCTGTCGGAAGAGGTCTGGGTGGTACGGAGACCCCCGACATTCCCAGAATGACTGGGGTTTGTCCCGGAGACAGAGAGTGTGTGTGTGTGTGTGTGTGTGTGTGTGAGAGAGACTGACTGAGGCCTTCAGAGAGACAGACACTTCTGGAGCATCTTTTCTCTCTCTCTCTCTCTCTCTCTCCAGGGAAAGACGAGGAAATTCACATCAATTATTTTGTTTTTGGCATGTGTTTTATTTCTACAACTTTCCTGTAAGTGAACGTAGCGATCAAAATAAACCGGTATACGGCGTCTAAACTCTTACTCCTCGGTCCGTGAGAATGCAGTGTGTTTCGTGATGATATTCCTGAAGTGTTTGACAGTGTTTGTGTGCGAGCGCTCTTTATTCCTGCCATCGCTCTGGAGTTTTCATCTCCTGCCAAACCTGTTCTGCGCCAAACCTTCGCAGATCGGCTGCTTGTTTTCACCTCTGAACGCTAAACGATTCACATACAATGCTCTCGCGTCCGAAAAAATGGGTCACGTGATGAACTCGGGATGCTCGTGTGGTTATTTAGAAGAGGCGTTTTATCAGAAAAGAGCTGTTTATCATGCTTGGGCAGCAATATGAGCAGTCTGAAAGTCGGCTGGGTTATTGTTTCGAGTTGTCTCTCATTGTCTTTGTGTCCAGCTGGTTCCAAGCCAAATGTGTTTTAAGACACTCTAGCATAGAAATAGGTCAGATTTTACACACACACACACACACTTGTCAGATCGTGGATGGCAGGAGCGTAAATCCATCGGGACTCGAAGGAAACAGAGGAAAAGCATTCAGGATTCATCGTCTCTTTAAGCCAAATTAAAAAAGAAAAAAGAAAAAAAAAAGTGAAATATATCTATCTTATTTCGAACATAAAAAGATTTATCTATATTAAAAATAAAAATAACTAAAAAATAATAAAGGGATCTTTTATACAGCATACAAAAATTTAAGACAACGGTTTGACACAAAAGTGTCCCTAAAAATACAATCTGAATCCAAAATAATAATAAATAAGTAAAATGTCAAAATAATATAAAATGTAATTTATCTATAGATATTTTCTATTGTCAGTTGAAAAATGCACGTGAAACGTAATTTTTGTAATAAAAGCACAGATTATATACAAACAAGGACAGATTGTGTGTGTTTGCTGACCGTTTCCATTTCAGCAACGTTTGTTCTGACTCGAAGTGTTGCGTAACACAATGGGATTATATTAATGCTGTTTGTCACAAACACTCCAGATATGATGTCCGTGTGTGTGTGTGTGTGTGTGTGCATACAATCATCGGCCATTTGGATGGAAGTAATTAGTGAGCTAGAAATAATGCACAAACCATTTATCCTTTTTTAAACATCTGGTCAAAGGATTGCACTATATATATATTAGAAGCAATAAATAAAAGAATGTCTTTTCAAATGTTTTATCTTTAACTATATTAATACCAACCACAAAACACACAATTAACACAGTGCAACAAATAACAATAAATAACCTTTAAATGCATGATTTTGTTAATTTTTTTGTTGTTAAAACCAACCATGCTGAACAAAAACAAAAAAAAACAAACAAAAAAAACCATTGTAACCCAATAAAAAATCCAAACTAATGAGCTGAGATGTATAAAAGCAAGCAAAACCCCCCCAAAAAACCCCAAGGAAGCATTCTTTTAGTTCCAGAAGACTGGTGTTTTCCAGCATGAAGTCCAGGCTGGGGTGTCGGAGGGTAAATCCCGGCGTGAGAGTCTCTCTGAGCTAATTAAACCGGAGGAATATTCACACGGAGTCTTAGCATAACAATGACGAGCGGCCGGCGCTGTTTAAGAGCAGCTCGTGTGTGAAGAGGCCTTTTGTTTTTTTGTGCAGCTCTTTTGTGGATTCATTAGTCGACCCGACATCCTCCTCCTGCTCGACACCAAAACCTCGAGAACCGGGTCGCCGTCGACACACACACACACACACTCGCCCGGAAAACCGCGGCGCACGGACGGCCGAGTCGGGAATCCAGAGATGTTGTCCTGCAATTTTTTAACTGTTACAATAACAGAATAAACAATCACAGCAAGATGCCTGGCAGCGGATCAACACGGGCACAAAGCTGCAACACACACACTGTGTTTATTGAAGAGGGCACAGGGACGCCAGGCCACGTTAGGACACGCACACACACACAGGCCTATGCATTTAGTCCGAAGGCGGGAAAGTCCAACTTATCACCGTCCAACACATTTTTCCAGATGGCGGGAACGCACAGAAATGTGTACTATTGTCTAATGTGCATAATAATCACAATTGCTTAAGTGCTAAAACTACACACATGATAGATACAGACTCCGCTTCACATTGAAATATAAATGCACAAGCAGAAATACAGTAAAGGCTTCATAAGGCCAAAGATCAGCCCTCACATAAAAACTGTACAACTATAGCGCTCCTGTTGCTCACACACTGCAAAAAATGATTTTTAATTCATACTTTCATCAACTTGAGAAGCGAAACGACTCCAGAAAAGACAGAAAGCAGGCCTTGGATGACCTGACTGGCATGGAATGGAGATGCGCTGACCGTTACGTTGCGATGAATAACATCTGCGATGTCTCTCTCAAGGCCGCACTGGACGTCTCTCAGGACAGAACGTCTAAGATCAGCAGCAGACGTTTCTCACACCTTTCCTTATTTTAACACAGCTCTCTCTTTTTTCCCCTGCAGGAAACTTTTCCATTTCAACCAAATCTTTTATCAATTACCTAACGCTTCGTTGTCTTATCACACACACACACACTTTCCCCGTCTCTTCCCAGTTCAAAGCAGCTCTCACACACACACACACACACACACACACACAGAGAGAGATCAGAGGTGAATGACAGCCGAGTATCTGTCAGATGTCATCCGCATGCGTCTGTACTCACCGCTTTGCCGTTATAGTAATACATGAATGATCCGCCGCTCACCCCCGGGATGGTGTACGCACAATACATGCTTCTGTTCCTCTAGTGTGTGTGTGTGTGTGTGTTTTATCCTGTTCAGACGCTCTCAAACAACTTTGTGTTCAAACTCGCAGTCCCCCTTTTTTCACAACAATTCCTGCAGTTGCATTTTCCCATATGGCCGGCTTGAGCATGCTGAATATGCAAACGAGCGAGGAGCATTCCTGACGTCGGCCAGTGGGAGGAGAGACTGGGGAGGGGGCGTGGCCCATGCATGCTGAAGCCCCTCCCTCTCCCTCCCTCTCACTCTCTCTCCCTCTCTTTAAACTCTACATCTCACTCAAACACACACGCACACACACTTTTTCCTATCCATGGCAAATCTGGAACTGATCTTGCTCTGAGCTCGTCAGCTCCTCTAAAAGGACTGAAAATGTGTGTGTGTTTCAATTTTGTTTTGCTGCGATCGAACTACAAGGTTCCTGTTGCTCACACATGTCTATTTACTGTAAAAAAAAAAAAGATCTTCCTAAACAGAATTTGGCAGTACAGACGTCTCAACATTACTTTATCAATATGCAGTACCATTATTTGAGAAAAATATGGCTAAAGATATTAGGTATCCTTTAGAAAGATGAGCTACTGCTTATATAAATGTATATATATATATATATACACATAAAACATAAATGTATCAAAATAGTAAGTTTATGCTTATATATTCTTATAAATTTAAAATGAATACAATAATAATGCATCTAAAAAAACGACAATAAATTTTGTATGAATAAATAAACATAAAAAATATAAAAATTTAATTAAAAAATACTTATTTTTTTAAATAAATAAATTGTAAAATAAAATATATTTAAAAGAACATAAAACAAAAAAAATAACATATAATTAAATCTTAAAAACATTGAATGTAAAATAAAAAATAAAATCAATAAAAATATGAAATGTTCTGTAAAGTGCCTTACAGTGCATATACACTTGAATTGAATATCTGCCGAACGGGTCGCTAAAATGAACAATTCAAAGGGAAAACTAGATTTTCGACTTGTTTTAAGTAAAAGCCTGTTCATAAAACAAAACTTTTTAAGGTTATTTAGGTTATTTCATTTAATGATGCTTGTACTGTAAAATACTGAGCTTTTTGTAGTGTACACCTACTATAGCATGTCATAATGAGCACTCACTGAAGCCCTATAATGGAGAATATATAGCAAACATGATTTACTATAGTAAACACACACACATGCAGCCTGCGGGACAGTGAAGTGACAGTGAAGTCCATTATAGAGAAGAACACAAACGCCATTAATAAACTCTGTGTGTGTGTCTGTCTCTCTCTCTTTCTCTCTTGCTTTAATTTGATTAAAAGGCGAGTTGCAGGGAGGGATTCATACGTGCACATCTAATAACTCCACCATCTGTCCTCAACGCTGGCACCACACCAGAACTCAGAGAGACAGACAGAGAGAAAGACACGGAAAGAGAGAGAGACAGACAGACTGTGCTTAACAGAAAAGTGAAGTATGTGTGAAATATCATCAAAAACATTCTTTTATTTTCTTGTTTGTTATGAATTTAAATACATATTTAATATCTATTTCAAATGTGTACTTTCTAATTTAATTTATTTTTTTTATTTTTAAGTAAAACCTATAGTGTATATAGTAGTAATACATTAGTGAATGAATAATCATTCATTGAAAATTAAATCATTTTAAAATAAATAAATATACACTGCATCTAAAATAAATACATACATATAAAAAACGTACAATTAAATTACATTTAAAATAAATACATTAAAAATAAACAGTAAAATTAAAATATACAGTATTTGAAGTGTATACATATTTCATGAATACTATTTTATTTTTCTTTTAGATAATAAAGTTAAACATTGTTGTATAATATAAAAAAGTGCACCAAATTTTTACATATTTTATTGTAAATGAAACAAACAACAACAACTAAATATATATATATAGTGTGTTCATGTGTATGCAGTAACTAATACTTTAGCAATATAAAGGCAGAGAAGCTGATGCACCTGAGAGCATAACAGCAGCGATGTGAGACACACACACACAGGCATGTGCTATGGGAACATTCCATGAGCTTGACGTGTGTGTGTGTGTGTGTGTGTGTGTGTGTGTGTGTGTGTGTGATAAAATGCTCTGACAGACCTCGGAACAGTTGACTAACAAGGATGAGACGAGGACCACACACACACACACACACACACACACACACACACACAGAGAGAGAGACTAAACATCAAAGGATGAAGAGTGGAAATAGAATCTACCCATGGCATCTTTATGTCATATATATCTATATTTCTATCCATCTATATATAAATATATATGTTTGTTCTGTGTTTGTTAAAAAACAATCTCATCAAACCTGTTAAAAAGGTTCCTTCTTTCCCCTGCGTGTGTACAGTAAGTGACTTTAACACACGTGGACGGCTCCCTGCTGCCAGCTTCAGCATCTGATGGGAGAACGGTTGAACCGCTGGGATCAGATCCTAAATGAAACTAAATC
Organism: Enteromius treurensis; assembly: GCA_032275025.1. Classification (NCBI taxonomy): domain Eukaryota; kingdom Metazoa; phylum Chordata; class Actinopteri; order Cypriniformes; family Cyprinidae; genus Enteromius; species Enteromius treurensis. The sequence continues at coordinate 316,949 of JAUCMU010000007.1, read as the reverse complement.
ATTTGCATATGCCGAGAGCCGCTGCTATTCCCAGAATAAACTTCAATAATTCAGCAGCCTCCGTCCCCAGCTCATCTGCTCCGGCCTTTGTGCTGCTGGAAGTACTCCTGTTGTTGTTGTTGTTTGCTGTGGAGGGGCTTTAGAGGGGGTCGTCTCTCTCTCTCTCTCTCATCCCGTGGGATTAGAGTAAACAGTACTTGGATTATAAGCACACATTTCATTCCGATTTCATGCTCGGAGGATTTTTTGCTCATTAGAAGCATGAGTTGTCAATCTCGGAGGATCCCGTTCGGATCTCTCGGGGAGTTCAAGGGCCCCGACTGCGGCTCTAAGGGCCGGTTTGGTGTCTCAGAGAAAGCACGACAGCATATGTGTGCACAAAACCACTTTAACCCTAAACACGCCACGCAAACACACAATGAAGACGAGATCAGGCTCCTGTTAGCTTTCATTCTGACACAGAGACGGTTTATTCAGCTCAGAAACACAAACACACGACTGAAACTCTGGAAATGACCTGAAAACGACTCATTGTGCCTGGAAAAGAATGATGTTGATTTCAGCATGGCGCTCTGCCACTGCTAAAATAAATGAGAAATAAATCTAAAATAAATTAAAATTAAATAGGTAAGTAATGCATCTAATCTATATAATAATACTGATCAAAGAATGCTACAAAAAAATCTAAAATAAAAATATAAAAAATGCATGTATAATGTATGAATATACTGAGGTAACTAAATCTAAAATAAGTCCATAATTAAATAATTAATTACAAATACAGCTCTAAAATAAATAAAAATAGATGCATCTGAAGTAATGCATCTAAACTAATTAATAATAATTTTAAATTTTAAAAATAAACCTAAAATAAAAATAAAAATTAAAATAAAATTAAAATTAAAAAAATAAATAAGTGCATCTATAATGTAAAAAAAAAAATATCTAAAATAAGTCCAAAATAACATTAATAATAAAGAATAAAAATAAACTAAATACAAAAAATCTAAAATACAAATGTAACATTTACTATTAATATTAATGAAATATATAAATAAAAAAAAATGTATGTAAAACATATGAATAAATCTTAAATCCAAAAACTGAAATAAACAGGACTAAAAAATGTAATTGAAGTTCTCGCAGGCTTGTTTTGTTGTTTCTCAGACAGAGAAATGCATATGAATATAGAAACAAATTTCTTGAGCTGGAGATTTAATGAGCTCAATCACTGCATTTATACTGAGAGTGGTGGGAAGGTGTCATTTCTACAGAAAAAACGGCACAGATAATGTAAACAAATTACCAAGGAATAATTAGCCCAGACCGATAGAAAAACAGCGACGATATCTGAAGAAGCTGATCATTACACTGAGAGACATCCACGTCTTCATTAAAGCCACAAAGACAAACACAACCCTCAGAATCTAAACCAACATTTGGGAACCGAGACACACTGATATTGTTTCCCTGTCTGCTCTAATGAACCCGTCTGCAAGAGTTAATTCACACCATCACAGGCAGACAGTTATTTAGGCAAAAGCGCTCAAATAAATTCAGCAAATGTTGGTATATCAGCCGCTCAAACACGTCCGAGGGCTTCGTCCAATCGCAGTCTTCTGACGGCTCCGACTACAGATTCTAACAAACATTAAACACAGTAAGGAGGCAATTATGTATGCATGATTTGATCTGCAACTAATTAATATGCAAATGTATTCATATGTTAGTTACTAAATTAAAAATGCAAAGCAGCCCTTATGGTGATTCTGTGATTTCGGCACAAACAGAACATTTGAAATTTTTTTTTTTTTTTCAAAAGCACAAAAACGGGGGAGAAAAGAAACTTGGCCGAGTCAAAGTTCCTCATTTTAACAGCCTGTTGCTTCTCAGATACGCTCTGTGTGTATGTGTTGTATGATATAGTGTTTATGAATGTGTGTGTGTTTTGTGAGTCCGTGCAGATGGGCCGCGGCCGTCACAGCCTCAGGACATCACAGCGTCACACACACACTCGTTCTCAGACTCTGGGTCTGGTTAAAGGGCCGCTAACATCTGCTACCTGCCCGACATCAGCCTCGCCATGTGCAAGGCATTATGGGATGCCAGCAGAAACACAAACACACTCAGACCCAGAACACACGGGCAGTTAGTGGAGCTTTCAACGAATGAGACACAAACTAAGTGTGTCATAATTTGGACTTTTATGTCAAGTCAATGGGACTTTTTATTTTTACTTATGTCATGATTTGCGTGTTGAGTTTTTATATGACAATTATGAGTACATTTCTAATAATTTTGACTTTATATCATAATTTTGACATAATTTTTTAGCATAACTGGACTTGACAAAATTCTCAAAGCGTGATTTAGTATCTCATAGTTAAAAAACGTTGTGTCAGGTCCGTTTATCATAATTTTGACTTTACATGTGATCATTTTGAGTTTTTATCTCATAATTATGTCTTAGTATCTCATAATCTAGTTATTACCCATAATCTTGACATTTTATCATAGTTCAACACAATTATGACTTTTTATTTCAAATACGATTTAGTATCATATAATATTTTATAATAATTTAGACTCACGTCATGATTTTGCTATTGTTATGACTTATCTCATAATTATGTCTTATTTTTATTCTAATTTGATGTCATCTGTCATTATGACGTTGTCTCTCATAAATGATTACGTATCTCATAATTATGACTTTTAACATCAGAACTTTTGGTCATAATGTTTTTTTTTTTTTTGAATAATTTTGACCATGTACTTGTCTCATAATTCTATCTCATAATTTCAAACGGTGTCATGATTACAAATATACTAATATTAAATATTTTGATATATCGTAGTAAGCATGCCATTATTTTCTTGTGTTGTGAAATTGGGCTTCCATACAGACAGACTCTGTCTCCATTTGTTCTTTACTTCAATCCTTTGCTGTTATGAGTTCACAGGTTTTTGGTGATTTTTGTGGTTTTTTTGGAATAGCGCAGATTTAATTTGACTCATATATTTGTTATATAAAGGATACGAGTGGAATCAGACAGAAGCAGGAGTGACTGAACGAAAGGCTTCAGCAGACCTTCCCCCACGAGCAGCTCCTCTGAACCCGTGCCAGCGGGAGCCGGGGATGCTGGGTCGTGGTGAAGCAGGCCTCTTTTGGCTCTTGGCTTGCTGTACGTGGGGGGAATGCATTCAGAGTAACACCAAACGACACACTTTGATTGGTGCTGCTCTGGTGCTCGCCAGCAGCCATGTGTCCTTCCTGTCTCTCTCTCTCTCTCTCTCTCTCTCTCTCTCTCTCGACTGTTACTATTCAAGATCATTATGAGCCAAAATCACCAATGAGATCTCGTCTCAATTCTTTCTCATAAATAGTCATAATTATGATTATGAGATGATATTGTGCAATATAATACACAATTATGAGATACTAAGTGATAATCATTAGGTTTAAAAGTGGACGTTATGAGATACTAAAGTCATAATTATGAGATAGTAAGTAGTAAATGTGAGATAAAAGTTACAATGTCATTATGACATGCTAAGTCAGCTATGAGATAAAATGTGACACTTTTGAGATAAAATGACACAAAATTATACAATACTCACAAATTAAAAATTATGAGATAAAGTCAAAACTTGTCAAGATAAACATAATGATATAAAAAGTTAAAATTATGAGGTTATGAGATGAAAAGTTGAAATGAGAAAATTATAATTAAAAAAACATTGTGGTAAAAATGTTCAAATTGATTTAAACAATGTCTCAAACTGTCCAATCAAAAACCAGAGCTCTCAATATGGACTCAATCATTTCTCGTCAAATGAGCTACAGTACTGACTCATTTGTGTCTGTTTCCTGAGGAATTAAACTTGGAACATTAGAAACAAAGCTGATACTTCAATCAAATCTCCTGAGCTCCAAAAGAGCCTCATCTGAGCATTCATTAGCTGATGCAGCTCCAGTCATGAGGGGAGATGGTGCTCATGGGTTTGGGGTTTAGCTGATGTGAACTGTTTCTCTCTCTACAGCTGCGGCCGTCAGCAGTTTCGGCCCCTACTCTCCCCCAGTGCATGCTGGGACACCTGGGGCAGTGTCCTCCTCTGCAAGTCCATGCCCCAGACAAATAAAATAGGGCAAAAACAAGACTAAATACATTACCTGTCTGCTCTGAGTCTGAAAATACAGATCTCACCGACAAAACACGAGTTTACAGCTGCATCCCAGATATTAGAATATTTATACAAGTACAAAAAAATACCTGAATATTCATGTAAGTAAAAAAGATTAGAATATTCATGCAAATAAAAATCTAAATTGTAAAAAATGGGAATATCCATGCAAGTAAATAAAATAGAATATTCTTGCAAGTAAAAAAACATGAGAACATTCATGCAAGTAAAAACATTAGAATATTAACGCAAGACAAAAATAATATTCATGTAATTAAAAAAAAAATCTAATATTCATCAATGCAAGCCAAACTTATTCAGATATCTATGCACATCAAGAACACCCAAGGTTTAATTATTATTATTATGAACAGTCTTTAAGGATCTTTATTTTTCTAAAAGGAGCACTGATGTCAAATTCGTTGCCACGTTGTAAGTTGTATTTGAGCCAGAATATTGCTATTAGAGATATATAGAGCAAACAGCAGATGAGATCAAATACAGTGCAAAACATGAAATGCATTTCATCTGTGCAATACACACACACACACACACACACACATCTGTTCCTGCTGAATCCAAACCCACTGGGTAATAAAACACACTTTAACATGGATAAATTTGTCCAAAATGGATTGATTTTTTAAAAACCATGTTTTCAGCCAATTAACAGCACATCATCACCTTAAATTCAATCATGACATTTCTGAGCAATATCAACCCCAATTCTGTTCCACACAGAAACAAATGTGCAGAAACAGACAGTGATTTGGCAGAGATGTGCAGAGAGCATTCCACATGGGTTCTGAAGCTGGAGCTGAGATCACACACACACACAGGAAACTGACTTCATTTCCTCTGTGCATTGCTCAATGGAAAACACACAGTCCACTGGACCTGGTTCATATAATTCTGTCCTGGATCTCATCTCTGCTTTAACACACACACACACACACTCTCTTCCTGGTTTGATTGCAGGAATGCATGTTTATTTGTATCATTATATTCTATTTGCATGTGTGTTGTTGTATTAATATCGAATCATGAGTCACAGAGGTGTGTTTATCAACAATATAACAGGACTCATCCAATTGAGAAGTGGAGTGTGTTTTATAAAAACAGTTCTATATGATTCATGCTTCATCAGAAGACAAACATGAGGAAAAACAAAAAGGAAGGCCTAAATGAAGTTGATTTTCATACATTTCAGTGATGCTGAGATTCATAGGATAAGAATCGAATATTAAAACTGTTTAAATTTCGAATTCAGATGATTTTCTATAACTACAAAATAAAGGCAAAACACACCTAGTGAATACGTCAAATTGTTTTTTAGTCATTTTTGAAGCCTCCATTTACATCCCCTTTGACTGTAAAAATGAGTTTTAACCCTTTTAATTCCAGCTGAGTGATTTATGATCATAAAAAAACAGATAAACACACATTAATGTATGAAATATATCTGTAAAAGCGTCATAGAAGAGTCATATACCAGTGATCAGCAGACGTGAATGCATCTGCTCTCATAGAGGTGCAGTTTGATTCTTTCTGCTGTTTCCAGCCAAATATTTCCTGACAGGAATGAGAGCGATAGAGAGAGAGAGATGGGAGTCGACGGCACCAAACAAAAGTTCTCTGTAAACAGCACAAACAAACATACAGGGCCGAAGCACTGAGCGCCGCTCAAGACATCGACGTGAAATGGCCGCCGCGGAGGTGAAGAGAGAAACAGATGCTGTGCTGGAGGAGAGGATGGAGGGATGAGGAATGAGGAAAAATTGAGGACGGGAATGTGGAAAGAATTTGATGACAGACAGACAGACAGATTTTAGTTACAGTATAAGAATGTGGATGAGGTTCATATTGAGACCAGAAGAGATTTTAAAATGAGTTATTAGGATCTAATAATATCTATCTAATGTACCTATCCATGCAAAAAAATACAAATGCAAATAAAATGTCTTAAAATATTAATGCAAGTCAAAAATGAAAAAAAATCATGCAATTAAATACAAAAAAAGATCAGAATATCAAAGCAAGTAAAAAAAGGAGATATTCATGCGAGTAAATGCTAGAATAAGTGAAAAAAATATATCAGTGCAAATAAAAATGTCAAGTACAAGAAATACAATTTATTGACAATCATGCAACTAAAAATCAGAAAAACAAATGCAAGTAAAAAACCAGGATAGAATAAGCAGGTCAAGTAAAAAAAAGTATTCATGCAGTCCATGCAACTGCGATTCTCAGACGCCTGCAAATGCACACTTGATGTGTGATGTTTTGCAAATCTGCGAGCGTTTTAAGAGAGCAAAACTCTGTCAGCAGGTGCGTTGTTGTGTCACGCTGGAGAACATGGTGAATATTTTTCTCTGATCAAGATCTCAAGAGAAGAAATCCAGCTGTCCGCGACAAAAAACAAATCTCTATTTATAGACGACACAGAAACCTTTCAGAAACACGGCGCTGGCCTTTTTCCTCAGGAAACCAAGGGACGCGGGGACGTGGCTCCGATATGTTCACGTCTTGCTTTTTTGGCAGGACTGAATGAAATCGGACCGTTTATTTCATACGGAGGACTCGTCTCGGCTGGGCCGCAGCCAGACGCACGCAGCTGTTTCTGTTATTTCTTTCCACTCGCTTAAAAAAAAAGTAGTAAAAAAAAACCCCACCATGAGATCATTTACTGCTACATTCCTTCTGCTTCTCTTTCCAGGACGGGCTGACAGGTGAATTAGGGGGAGTTTATTTTCACATTTACAACCATTTATCCATTTCCCCGAGTCTGAAAACCAAACGCAACGGCTCCGAGATTTACCAAAATTCACATTATTCACCCTCAGTGTTGATCCAAAACTGTAGGAATTTCTTTCATCCGTGAAGAGCGCAAAAGTATATATTTATTAGATCGCCAACGCTGCTCTTTTCCATTTAATCAAAGTGCATGTGAACACAAGACACTAGAGTTCTAAAATTACTCAAGAGCCAATTTCTACAGGTACGTATTCGTACGAGGTGCCAAATTCGTGCCAATGCGCACAACCTCACCGTACATTTGTCTAAAACTCCGTGACGGTTAGGTTTAGGTCATTCGTACAAAATTCATATTCATATAACAGCTGTCTATTAAATTCTGCTGAACTTGTATGTTATTATTATGATGCTTTTTCCCCCATTTCAGAGCCCTTCATGTACATCCGTATTATTCACTGTATGGAAACTGAAGAGTTGGAATAGAACGCATGACTCAAATAAACTACTGTTACGACGCTTTCATGATGGCCTCAGTTTACATCCATGTTCACTACATAAAAATATGTTTTTCACTATACGACAGTTATGTCAAAAAAAAAACATATGAGTCAAAATGAACCGATTATTGTAATTATTGTCATTTTTCAAGCTCTAAAGGCTTTATTTACATTCATATTCTCTATATGGAAAAGAGCTGCATTCACATTCACCTAAATAATTCCTTTTGTGATATATAGAAGAAAGTCAATCAAACGGATGATGACGTTTTGGCCCTTTTAGTCATTTTTGACGCTCCTTTCACATCCATGTTCACTCAAATGGAAAAGAGCAGCATTTATTCTGAGAAATATCTCTTTTTGTGTTCTACGGAAGAAAGAAGGTCACAAGGGCTTTGGGGGTTAGTAAATGATGACAGAATGTTAATTTTTGTCTGAATTATTCCTAAACACTAATTAAAGTTACGAGATCATGCTGAAATTAGTAATTTCCCCTTTTTAAATTCTTTATGATCGCCAAATTGACTTCATCTGTGTCAGTGGAACATAGCTGCAGGAAACTAGCAAATGACACTCGGTTGTCCGCTAATATTTCACAAATCTCGCGCAGGAAACCAAGCACATGCTCATTAAGATGTAGTCCAAAACCGCGAGGTTCTGCTGGGTTCACGCACACACACACACACACACACGGTCGGCTTTAAACAGGGTTCTCACACTCGGGTTCCAACAAAAACGCTGTCGACAGCTGGTGCGGGAGGCTGTTTCTTTCTTTCGCTGAGTTTTGGGCCACGGCCAAAGTCTTACCTCCGTCTGCACACTGCTCCGTCCGCTACCTGTCACTCAACCCGTCGCCACGGAGACCCACCTGACCCCCCATCGCTCTCAGAGCATCAGCAACACAAACCAGCTTCGCTTGTGTTTCAGTGCATGATGCTGGCAAAAAATGTTTTTTGTGTGTTTGCCGATGTCCAGAGAAACTAAAGACACAGAGTCCAAATCAATTATAATAACGATCTAATGTTGAATCTCACAAAACCTGTCAAGAGCATGACCTGTCAATATTTCGCTACTGAATCGCAACAATTAAAGGCAACAATTTTATTCTGATTTAGAAAAAAAAAAAAAGTTCACGCTTTCATATGTGCAAATACATTTCGATTAGAATAACTATTTTCTTCTATTAGTAGTAGATTATTTGGGAAATTGCATGAAAAATGACTAGCATTAACAATGACCATAAGGTTCAAACACTGAAGCTGAAGCACAGATTTAAGACTTCTCATCTGAAACATGGCATCATATCAAATGATATTGTGAAATCAGTTTGATAATGTTATGATGAACATGGGAGGGTGTAACCTGTTCACTTAAAACACCACATGAACAAACACACACACACACACACACTCGGCTCTATTGTCTGTAGATGTCATTGTGGGGCATATGCTCTCGCATGGCAGCGGAAACCACAAGAGCACAATTAAAAAACACTAAAGTGTGTTTACTGCCATAAACCTGCGCTGTTCCGGCTTATTAAAACACGCAGACGGATGATTCATCTTTATAAAACAACAACATCACCACAAACACTCCAGCGTCCGTCCATAACACTCCACACTGGCTCTCAGTGAAATCAACACACACGTGATCGCCTCCAATCACGCCTAAAAATGCATTTTCAAATCTGACTTCATATTTAAAGAAAGCTACAGTGAATTAAGCAGCAAAAGCTGAAGGAGCGGGCCTTGAACTCGCGGCGCAGTGCCGTTTACGGCCTGAAGGGGGAGGAAAAGCTCAGTAAATGGATAGGTGCCGGAGAGATCACGTCCCAACTGAGCATCCTGCTAGACCAAACTTAATTTAATTAACGCTGTATACTTTAAACAATCCGACGTGAGCGCAGACGAGCAGAAGCGGGAGAACCCTCTGATACGGAAACATCAATCAGATCACGCCAAAACCATGCAAAACATCGAGTTAAGAATTTTGTACAGTGCATGCATTATACGAAACAGCAACAAATAATGATTTATGCAGCAATAACACCACAGCTCTTTCACGTGTGATGGAGAGAAATCAGAAACAGCTGCTATATTAATCATTTCGAAAATGTCTTGTTCTGTATTTTTCCCCTCAGCGTGTTTATTTTTACTCTGTCGCTTCTGGTCTTGACGAAAACACACAGAACCAATCTGACCAACCGATAATGAACCACAAACCCCCCCAAAAAATGCACCTCAACAGCCGTCTGCTCAGCATGAACAAAGATCAGCGCTTTCACATTCACTCGGCACGCACCAATTACAGCAAAAACATTTCTATTATCATACAGTATATGAGAAACCAAAAACACCACAGAGCTGCTTTAACACATTTGCTAACATCCGAAAACCACACAGCACAGAGTTTTAATCAATTTAACACACATGCAATTTACAAATGCGAAATGTTTATGCAAAAACAACCAATTTTGTGCATTTTTACAAACAAAGGGAAAACATGGAGATCATAAAATGTTAATTGTAATTCTAAATTAATAACGTGTGGAGATGAATTAGTAAAGAGTGACTCCGCTGACTGCTGAGAAACCCTTTTTAAATCAATGTTAAGCTCTCCTGCCATCAGATATTATTAGCATTATCATCATATATGATATGATTTCAGTTAATGATAATAGCTAATTGAGCATAATAATGATTATTCATAAATAAGAATAAGAATGAGAACAACAGTTATTATGATTTATGACCCTGCCCCACGAAACCAGTCATAAGGGTTTTTTTTAATTATTGAAATTTGTGCTTCATCTGAATATCAAGCTGAATAAATAAGCTTTGCATTAATGTATGGTTTGTTAGGACAGGTGCACGAAATAAAAATACTGAGAAAATCAGCTTTAAAGTTGTTTAAATGAAGTTCTTAGCAATGCATACTACTGATAAAAAAAACAAGTATATAGCTACATTTAACATGATCTTTACTTAATATCCTAACGATGTTTGTCATAAAAGAAAAATCTATCTTTTTGACTGTGTTGTTGGCTTTTGTGCTCCGGGCTCACATTTATGTAAATAGGAAACAATTATATGATGCAAATTAAAATAATCATTGCATTTACAACCTTAGCGTTTGCAAAAATGACAATTTACAATATTTAATAATAGATTTAGAAAGTATTACATTTATCTACGGGTCTCTAAAAGTCTGGTGTCGTCACAAATTCTATCACACACTAGGACACCGAAAGCCGATTTCCATCAGCGCACACACACACACATGGTGTTGGTATGTGTGTCGTGCCGTGTGTGTCATTAACGAGTCACGCGAGTGTTTTCCGTGCGCTGGAACGACACACTCCAGACCTGAGCGAGAATCACCTTCACGCAGACCGCAGCGTCCCGTCAGGACTCTATTAGATCTCAGCGCAATACGGGCCGGGCGTCCCGCGGGGGTCTGCTCCGACAGAGACGTGGGGTTTGGACATTCCAGCGTCATTACCCGGGCCTCACGCCACACACAATGCACACTCACACACTCTATTGTGCCCTTTTGACTGCGGAGTTAAAGCCTTTAGCGTGCTTTCAGGTGAATAAAACACTGACTTACTGATGAGGGCAGTCCGGGAGGAACTTTCCGAACCTTCTTCGTCTGGACTTCTAGAGAAGAAACAAAGACAGGCCAGATATTTAACATGAGCGAAGTCGCACTAAACACTCTAGTAAGTGATAGACAGTGTGTGTGTGTGTTTCTGACAGAAATAAAAGCGTGCAATCTGCCCTGAAGGTTGACACCTATTGAAGCCTGGCACCTCAAGGCCCGAGGGCTGATGCATTGTTAGCAACACAAATAAGAGAGAAAATCAATAATCACTGCAAGCATCTCGTTTTCTGACAGAAGCGATTAAAAAAAGAACAAAAGAAAACGTGTTCTTGAAGATCCTGACATGATGAAACAAACGCAAGGACTCGCATGCACACGTTTTCAAAACCGTTCTCTCTTTTTTTTTCCAGTATTGTCGTTGCGTTAGCATTCGACAAAATTTTTTATATGTCCATCTACATTCACACTCGTAAAAACAAACACCATGCATATAAACAAATTAGTCCTAAAGTTACTCTAATATAACACAGTCCGTGCTTTCAGGATTTTTTAAGACTGGTTAAGGAGGAGGGGCGGGAAAACTCAAAAACTTTGAAAACGTCACACACACATCCACGAAAAGCCAAACGGAGCATGCGTTCAACACCCCAGCAGTCATATTAATTCCTGTCCGATTTTTTGGCGTGTTTTTGAAATTGTTTTATGACAAGAAAAACTGAGAATTAGTGTGTGTTTGAGTCAGCTTTCAGACTGAAGAAAAAGAAAGCAAAGGTTTTTAAGAGTGAATAAAGAGGATGATGATGATGAAGGCTCACCCATGGAGTCGCTGTGAAGGGGTCTTCGGCGCGGGTTCCCCGCGTAATGCTGGTAATACTGAGAGCCCAGTTTGGTGGGAGACACCGTCTCCGGGCTGACCATCCCCACCTCGCCTCCCATGAGACTCGACTGGACACAGACACAAGCGCACAGACACATTAGAGACACTCCACCGGGTTAAAACACACGACTGAATTAAAATAAGAAAGATGCCACACATTCCTGGGGTTAAACACAAGCAGAGACAAACGTCAGAGACCCGGAGAGAGCGCTTCTTAAGGAGAACAAAATATATCGCTGCACGGATATTAAATAACCAGTTTAGAATACATTGAAATGCTCTTTTATCATCTGTGAAACTTCCACGGAATAAAGTGTCTGTGAGCTGATAATGTCTTCAAAACATGACAGAAATAAACAAACAGATGCTTTAAATGGCATCATTTCTGCTTAAACCATGCAATACAATTTTTGTAACAAAAATAAAAAGGGCTATATATATGTTTGTGTGTGTGTGATATTTAAAAGACCTGACCTTCAAATTGAAAGCCACAGTTTGCTCAACAAATGACAGGTCTATACAGTACAAACCGGTACTTGAAATATTTTTTGTAAAAAAAAAAAAAAGTGATGTAATGTTGCATTAAAGCAAACTATATTACAGAAAAGTGTAAATAAAGGCCTTTAATAAGAAATGCAAAGACTTTGATGTTTAAAAGACATTTTGAGCCTCATAATTACATCATAAATGACAGAAATATATAAAACAGTTGCTTGAGATGTCAATTGTGTGCTTAAAAGCACTGCTTTGTTGAGTTAAAGCACAGTTTTTTAACAAGTATGAATGCCTTTCTTTGCAATAAGAAAGGTTTTGACATTTAAAATACAATTTGACATGTTTTAATTAGTCATCATTTCATAAACAGTTTGAGAAATGTACAGAACAGTGATGCAACATTGCATTAAAGCATACAACATTTAAAAAATTATAACAAAGGCCTTTAATTAGGATTATAAAAAAACATTTCTTAATTTCATCCAAAAACGGCAAAAATATACAAACAGATGCTTCCAATTTTATACCTTTTGATAAAAAAAGCAATGCAATTTTGGATCAAAGATGATTAGAAAAAAGTAAAAAAAAAAAGTCTTTAAGTTAAGACATCTGAAAAACCTTCATGATTGCATCCAAAGTAATGACGGAAATATACGAGCACATGCTTGAATTGTCATAACTTTAAAAAAACATTAAGAAAAAGTGATGCAATGTTGCTTTAAAGCACACAATATATATATATATATATACAGTATAAACAGGTAAACACAAACGCCTTTAATTGGGATTATAAAAGTTAACCTTCATAATTAGAGCCAAGCTTTTCGGAATATGTAAATTGAGGAAGATCATCCATCAATCCAGCGTCCCGGCGAGTGAAGCACACTTACCCCGCGCAAACTCTTCCCATCATTACCCTGTCCTGCTAATCAAGCCCAGCTAACGAGAGCTCAAAGAAAGCTAGCTGAAAGGACAGTGGACGCTCGGAAGTCCGATCCGCGAAAGAGCGCGAGACCCGGGCACCAGACGTAACCAAAACTTCCTCCCGAACTTTTTAGGGACACTCGGGGGGGGTAACCGGGTCCCGGGCCGGGCTCATTAGAGGACGTGATAAAGTAGGGAGAATGTTTGCGCTGAGCTGAATTCAAATGACGGCAGCTCTCACAACAGACTTAGCGATGCTTGACTAGCACCGCATTCACATGCAAAACAAGCTAAATAGGGCAATTACGCGGCGGCCCCTGGTCGCAGGCTTCCCCGTGGAGCCGAGCGGGGTCTGCCGCCTTTCACAGGCTAAAACAAAAGAGTCCTTGTCTTAAATAAGTCGCCCCCTCTCACAGTTAAGGAGGGTTTTTTTTGCAGGAGGGGGACGCTAAAACAAAAGTGTCTCATTTTCAGCGGGATGGACGCTTTCTCCCGAGCGCCGTTGCCTCGCAACGATGGAGAAAAAGAGCCGGGCCGGCGCGATCTGAGTCTCATGCCCAGTTTGGGAGCCGGCTGGCACGGGTACCCAGCTGGCATCCAGAGGAAATATTAACAAAGATAAATGACACACACCTGAAGACGCCTGTGAAGGATTACCGGGCCGCGGTAATAACAGCAGGCGCATGCTTGCCTGGACACCAAATGATGATTGCGAGAAACTGAGAAGACATTAACGTAATTGGAAAAGTGCAACAAACAAAAATACGGGACAAAACCGGAGAAAGTGAGAGGGATGCCTCGAAAGCTGCTCTGAGAACATAACAAGATTAAAAAGAGACCAAACAATCCTAGCAATCTTATATTTTACGAGCGATCTTGACAACGTTTTGCACTGAACTCATGCAAACATAGAGTTCGCAACCAAAAATCAAATTACGTGCAGACAAAATATCCTTACGGGGGAAAAAACACACACGAGATCTCTCTGATGTCTCAAACGCTTCTCGTAGAGTGCAACAAGCTTATAAAGAGGCCAAACAACTCTAGTAACCTCATGTTTTATGATAGATATTGACAATGTTTCACACTGAACCCATGCAAACATAAAGTCTGCAACAACAAATATTTTATTATGCACAAAATAAAAAGACAAATGGGACCTTTCTGATGTCTCAAAGGACCCCGGTAACCTCATAGAAGAGATTTTGACAAAGTCAGCACAACACAATATTTTATGCACAGACAAAATATCATTATTGGGGAAAAAAAGAAACGCTTCTCCCAGAATTCGGTGAGAATAAAACAGACCCCAGTCATCTCACAAGAGATCTGCTCGTAAGATCTCTTGAAATGACAAAGCAATTAAAGCAAGATTGCGTCATGTTCCTCCTGGAAAGTCACAGAAGAGATCTCAGCAGTGTCTCACTCGAAGATCATATTTGCCAAGATGTCTGAAATCAAAGGCATCGATATTAATGTAAACATTTCTCACGAACATCTCACAAACGGCTCTCCTGAAATAAAGCATCTTGCAGCTTCAGCAAAATGAAGTGACTTTTTTTCTTTAGAACGAGCAATATAATCTTATTTGAAACAGAAAACAAGATTATCTTACCCCACTGGCAGATTATTTTAGTTTGTTTTTGATTGAAGAATTTCTAGATGTTTTGGCTTAAAACAAGACTAGATATCGACATATAAGAAAAAATCTACAAACGAGATCTCCATGAGGTCTGGAATACGTCTCAGGGAGATCAAATGGAAATGAAATAGAAACTACGGTACATCTTTCGCGTCCATGACCCCTCTCTTCTAATCTCATTCTGTATAGAACTTCAGAACAGGTCTCAATATAGTCATCGGCTCAAAATGAACTCAATCATTTCTCATCAGATGAGCTCTATAGCTGTAGATTCTTACCAAATGATGACTAGTGACTCACTAACTCTCTTAACGAACTTCTTAGCAAACGCACTTCAATGAGTCAGTCTCGTGAGAAATGAGAGAGCAGTGAAATGTTCTGTGGAGAAAGCAGGAGAGCAGGGAGATGGATGTTGGTCGCGTGAAAGAAGGAGTGCAGAGGGAAGCAGGGAGGCTAAAAAGAGCAGGAGGCCTGAAGCAGATGAATGAGGACCCCCGCGAGCATCCATCTCCTCGGGTCGGTCCATGCTAAATGGCCCGCGGTCTGCAGGTCTGGAGGACCCACGGGGGGCCCGTTCCCCTCGGACCCGCGGCCCTCAGACGCCCAAGAGATTTGGCAACGGCGGGCCACCGTAGACGAGGCCCACCCCGCCGTTAAACTCCAGCCAAACCCAGAAAACTCTCTGAGACCAAACTTAAAGCTAAGGAGAAAACACCATTACTCATATCCAACCAAAGATGATCATTAACACAGATGAAAATATAATGATCCAAAACCACCCTGAAACACTGGTCAAAATATCCTCTCTCAGGGTGAATTAATGACCAAAGAAAGAGTGATGAACGTCACAATTAAAGGGATAGTTCTCCAACAATAAATACAGTCAGGTGAGCAAACCCTGCCCAGATTCATAAAGTAACACAAATGTAGCGCATTACTTTCCATAAAAGTAACTAATTAAACAAATAAAAATATAGTATAGAAATTCTCCAAAAATAAAGAAAATGACAAGAACTCAAGAGTTCACCTGTGTTAGAACAAGTACATCTGACTTTGATCGAAAGGTGTGTGTTGAAAAAACGTGGTTAGCTTGAAGTGGTTAGCCAAAACTGGTCCTGGTAGTTCACTTCATGAATTCTTTGGCTTTAAAACGACACCATCCTCACTTACATCAAAGAATAACAAATAATCTAGAGTCTGAATAATTTTCGGTTTTAAATTTTAAATGTAAATGATGCGTTAACAGCCATATTGACCCATAACTGTGTTACAGACTGACGTATGTGAATGTGTGTGTGTGTGTGTGTGTTTCAGCATCAGCATGAGTGTGAGAGAAAGAAAGAGAGTGTGTGTAAGACGGTGTGTGTACAGGTGTGCTGTTCTGTGTTGTGATAATTAATGGCTTGAGGAGACACATGCATCAGTTTCCTCCTGCAGAGCTCTGACACGTGTGTGTGTGTGTGTGTGTGTTTTGGGAAATAATGGTGGGGGATTTAGCTTGGACTGTGTGCGTAAAGGTGGATTAGTTCACCACACACACACACACACACACACACTCTGCTGTGTCATCACTGCTCCTCGGCAGCAGCTGAGACAGTCCTCTGACCTCTGACCCTTGCGCTGCGGGACGCACTCATCACTGCCTCATTACTCAGTGCTGAGCAGTGTGTGTGTGTGTGTGTGTGTGTGATGGCATCCCACAGCAGTGTGAACATTTCATCATCATCCTCATCCTCAGACTGGAATACTAACACTTCTCAAGATCCCAGAGTCATCTCAATATGGCTGCTTTGAATCAATTACATATTATAATCTATGTGCTTGTGTTAATTATTTTTTTTTTATCCATCAAATGCAGCCTTGATGACTTTCAAAAACATTTGTATTATTCCAAATGGTAGTGTATACAAATGCTACATTAATCATATAATTTACAACAAAAACAACAACAACTATAATAATAATAAAAATTATTTAAAATTTAGATAATTATTATTTTTTTAAATTAATTATTTAAAAATTAAGAATAAATAAATACATTATTTTACATATGATTCCTAAGGTGTTGTGTATATACTGTAATATATATATATATATATATATGGCATATTATTTATTTTAAAACACATATTAAATCACATATATCATCATGATGATAATGAAAAAAAGATTATTCCAAACTGAATATTTCTTATGATAAGAATACATAATGATCATTATTATCATTATTATAAATATTCATAATATTTTAAATATGATTCAAAATTATGTTGTATATACATAAATGATAAATATGTTTTAATAATCATCATCATAATGGTGAAATAAATATAATAAATACATAATTATACAATATAATCATTTAAAGTGAATACATAAATCATAATTGTATTATTTCATTTATTAAAAGCATACATATTATTAATAATAATAATAGAATAATAATAAATACTATTTTAAAAAATAAATTAAAACATAATTAAATTATGAAAAATATTTTGTAAAGTATAATAGTAGTAGTAGTAATTTTATAGAGACAATTCTGTATATATTTCACACTCTAATATATATATATATATGTGTGTGTGTGTGTGTGTGTGTGTGAACAGATTAATTGGACAGTGTAAAATATGATTATTGATGAAATGCTGCACAGTGAGGTCATGTGATAAAAGTATATAGTTGTATATTATACCATCTTTTGAATTATGCTAGTATTTCATCCCGAGTGGCCTGATACTCCAAAAATCTCCTAATAGAGATCCTCCTGATCGATCACACACCTGAAGACAGAAACCTTCCCTCAGATCATCCATGACTTGGCGTATCCCACAGTGCTCTGTGCTCAGGACACACACGTCTCCAGCAGCCTCCGGTGCCGGAGCGATCCGCATCAAAAGACGAGCGCTTCACACTCAGAGACAAACACCTCGCTCACGGAGGAAACACACACCTCTCCTCATCCTGTCTGCATCTGCGCCTCACTCTCGCCTCGGCACACACTCGTCCTTTTATCAATCGCTCAGATGCGCTGAATAGGTAAACGCCGGGATAAATGAATATTTGTAAACCCATTAAAGTGGAGGTGATGTTAGCGGAGTCTCAAAATAACCGCCAGCGCGTGTGTGAGTCCTCACACTGATTTCTGGCTCTCGTCACCTAGCGGAGCTTTAGCACAGGAAGAGGAATTGGATGCAAAGAGACGGCAGGTGAAGAGACACACACACGGGCCTTTTTACAGCGGGGCTTTTAACAAGGGGCAATTAACACTTTGACGTGCAACAAGGAGAAAAGTACTCGAGCAGACAAGCAGCTAAATATCAGAGAGACACGAGTCGTCGTCTCACACACACATAAGTGTAAATCAACGCTTTTTCAAAGAAAACATATCTTGAGTTAAACATCAAATCATAAACGAGTCGTGAATGTCACAGAAAGCCAAACAGAGCGAACGACGTGAGAATCACGTTAAAAACAGCCTGGACGCGTCCTGAGTGTGAATGTCTACCGCGGGTATTATAATTAAATTAAATCATTTTATTCTGAACTGTTTTAAAACATTTGAAGGCCATTTTTGTGTGTTTGTTTGTTGTGATTATGTTATCAATATGTTATAATACTTAGTACTTTAAATTATCATTGTTTGAAATGTGAAATAGAAAAAAAAAGCGCTTGAAAATGAGTTGTTGAGATTATTTGAAAAACAGATTACATGAAATGAAACACGAATACGTCGTTTAACATGAATATGAAACGAGTCGATGAGAAAATAATGGAAAAAAATTAAATAGAATTTTTATGAATTAAAGTGTTTTGAAAAATAAAATAACAATAACTCATTTAAAAAAAAAAATCCAAATGAATTGATGAGAAGTTCGTGAATTCTTCAAAATGTAAAATATCTAAATGATTTATTGACAAGATATTAATTAAATAAAATAAATAAATAATATAATAATTAAACAATACAAATCACATTAAAATAAATATATTTAATATATTTAAATAAAACATCAAAATGTTTTTTTATGTATTTATTTTTTATTAAAATTGTATTAAAAAAACATTCAATTTATTAATAATGATGAAATATTTTATATGTTTACCTGCATGTCATGTACCTTTAAATGTAAACTTTTGAAATATTACTTTAAATCTAGTAATTAACTATTTTATTGACTATATAAAAAAATAAAAAAATAAAAAAAATATCTTCTGGTTGGTCAAAACTGTCAGCCAATAGACAGTAGCGTTCACGCATGAAAATAAACAAGTGGACAGATGTGTGTGTGTTTGTGTGTGTGTAGCATTCACCCAAATCCAGTAACGCAATCACAGTCTGGAACCCTTCACAGGAAACACACACACATACACACACATTCCTAAGATGTTTCCACAGCAGACTAATGCATCACAAACACTATCTCTCTTTCTCTCTAACACACACACATGCACAGATGTTTCCATATCAGCTGCAGCTGTCCTTTCTCTTTCTCACACACACACACACACACAAAAATATTGCGTAAATGACAATGTCACGTGACCCACGAGTCCAAACGCCACCTCGCACTGCTGTGTGTGTGCGCAATATGTTTATTTGTGTTGCTGTAAACTCATATTCACACTGTAACTCACTTATATCCACACACACAATAAACAATCACATGGTAATAATTCATGTCGACTCTATAATTTCTAGTCGTTATTATTTTTACGTGTTATATTACAGCAGACGACCAGCTGAGGCCCCGTGTGTGTTCTTTCCCACCATTAGATGAATAAAGTAGGAGAGACAGTGCTAGTCTGCGCCGTTACTAATGTGTTCTAAATGTTAAACTGTTACAATGTTGCCATGCGGTTGCTAGGGTGCTCTGGTTGCTAGGTGCCTTTTTTCCTTCAGACTTCCGATTTGAACTGCATTGTTGGCTGCATCTACTAGAAGCTGAATTGAACAGGAAGAAGAATTTACTGAATTATAATTCCATTCAATTCAACACAGGTAATGTGAAAGCCAAACTGACAGCCTACTGTTTTCTTAAATATTTGTTTTTATCAAAACAACACATTATCAATATTTGTTTTAAACAAAAATCTTTTTGAAGCTTCCGATAATTTACTACTTTACGAAAATGCGAACTGCAATTCACATTGCAAATCATGTTTGCAACCTCAATTCACATTTGGGAACTGAATTGGAATTTAAACAGTATTTTAAATTTCTTTCTGACTGATGCACAACCCTAAAAATAATGTTTTAGTACAATATTTAATTTTATATTTAATGATTGTTAGAAAGTGTTTTAAAGCAGGGTTATTATTGTTGGCTAAAACTAAACCATTTAATTACTTGGATTAAAATAATCTTTACCTAAAATAAAATATAAAAATGTTACATTTTAATTTTAAAAACTTTTTTTTGGCATGTTAACAAGGCGAAATGTTTCTTTTTCATTTTGTTTAAGTTGAAATACTAAAATAACTAAAACTGAAAAACTACAAGAAAAATTTGAGAGAAAAAAAAATTGCGCAAACTTAATAAAAGAAAAAATAAAAGTAATATGAAACGTTAAATAACATAAAACAAACAAATATAAAATCTAATTCCAAATATTGACAAAAAAAACAAATAATATATCAGTGACACTCAGATACACACACACACACTCTCTCTCTCTGTGTAATGTGCGTTTCCGGCAGCGTCTCAGTTTTCAGGATTAGCTCTGGTCTTCTCGTCTTCCCTCCAGACCTCTCTGAATGTGTGTGAGTGAGTGTGTCGTGACCTGGAGCGCTCCGAACATCTCCCCTAGCCATTAGGAGAAACACCTGAAGTTCACGCCGGGGTCAGAGGTCAGGTATGAGTCTGAGCATCAGAGGATCACTCACAATCTCTGACAGCATCAGGCCTGTAAATCACTTATAGTCAGAAATGACAGCTGTTCCGATGTCTTTCCATTTGAATTCATTTGAATTCTACTTCCTTGCACTCAATTTGCAATCCTTGTAACATCAGTTTAAATCCAGGAATTCAGCTGGAATAAAGTTTTTTTTTCTTTTCTTTTCTTTTTAAATTCAGGAATTGAACTGAAATTTGAAAAAAATTATCAATTCAATTTCGAATGAAGCACAACATTAAAAACATAAAATAATAATAAAAAATGACATTAAATATTTTATTCATACATCCCCTACGATGATTTGAATTTAATTTCATTTTACACAGCACACACACAATATATATTACGCAATTAAAAATGTTTAATCTGGATGTGATTAATCGCCAGCACTAGTTTTTTCATTTTATTTAAATGTTTAAGATTATAAACCCTAATATAAGCACTATAACAGTAATACCTGCTTTAAATATCACACAGATAAAAGAGAGCGTTATAAGCTGACGAGGATCCTCTTGTGTCAAATTAAGGAGGAAATTCGTTTTAAGGTTTCTGCATGTAGTTTCTCCACCCTTCCCAGAATTCAGAGTGTTAAGGCTGTCTTTCACATGCCGTCAGTCTGGCGTCCTCTGATGGCTTCTTCTTGTAAACTGTCAGGAAAGATTCATTTGAGTGCGAGCTGCGGTTCTGAAGACCTGCCGGCGACCCACAAACCCAGAGAGTGAGAAAACTTTCACAAACTCCCGGACCTCAGCCGCTTGAACACATTTTAACACCAGTCACATCAATTCAGACCGGATTAATTAGGAGCTTATTATAGGAGATATTTTTTAAATATTAAAATATATTAATTATCCAAAATATATTTTAATATATTTTACAAGTATCATTTGATATACATATGAATATATATATATATATATATTTAGTTTTTATTAAATATTTATTTATTTATTTATACATAATGTAGTAAATATACACACTTATATATTATGTAAAGAAAACCTTTTATTTTGAATGCATATATAAATATATACACACTGTATATATTATTATATATTACAATCGCATCCTAAATAAAAATGTAAACATTTTGGTTACATAATATATGTGTGTGTACTGTGTATATTTATTATGTATATACAAATACAAACACATGCACTTACAAGAATGTGTTATGTTTATATATATATATATATATACTGTATATATGAAAATCTAAAAATATATACATATATATGTATATAAAATTTTAAATAGATATAAATAATTAAATATTTAAATGCATTCATACATACATAGATAAAGATGACAAACATGAAAACAAAACAGCAGACTTTAGAAAGTGAGCTAAATGAATGCAGGATAGAGCAGCTGAATGGAAACAGGTCTATTCTTGATGTTGTATCTGCCGTTTGAACATCCATATGTCTCTTAATATAAACATGATGGGCTGGTGAGAGATCGTACACACACGGTGATCTGCAGGAATTCATATATGTGCTTTAACAGAGGCCATCTGCTTACGGTACCGGCTGCAATGCAAACAAACCGCCTGTTTATTTATTTATTCCACGACAGAAACTCCAGCAGCTGCCATTCACTTCAAACAGCAGCTTTCCAGTGTATTTCACATGAAGAGACACAGAACAACCATCAGCACCACAGAAAACCAACAACCACATTACTAACTGTTCTCCTTTAAGAAAATAAAACAAGAAAATCACAAATGATCTCAAGATTTTCTAAGCGATTACATGAGATCAAACTGAGACTTTTGTCAAAGCCTCCTGCAAGTCACGAGTCTCAATAAGAGATGGCAATATGAGCTCAAACACTTCTCATCCAATGCTCCACACACATCTAAAACTCTAGCCTCTTACCAGATAATATTATTTCTCCAAATGAGACACAACTGAGCAGATCAAGAGCATTTCATGCAGTAATCATCTCATCTGAGAGAGTCTCTTACCTGACAGCCGTGAATGTTGGAGTCCCTTCCATAAGAATACGACGCTCGCTCCGTTTTACCTGTTTAAAGACATAGAGATAGGATCATTAGCACATTAATCAACTACTCTTCAATTACATCTAAAAACACGCTTTTAAAACGTCTTTCAAACCTGCAAGGACAAGTCAAAACAAACAGTACACAACTGGAGAAACTGAGGAACCATGAATTGAGCAGACAGCTGTCGTGAAGCTCATAAACGCCTCTAACATCACAAAGCTCAGGTTATTACAGTCAAACGCTTTGATGAACAATCAAGCATCGTCGAGCTGCTTTGGTCGGAGAGAATGAAGATGTTTGACTTGTCTTTTTGTTTTACTGATGTGGCGACTGTTAAGGGAACAAAGAAGCGCGAGGGAACTCCGCGACAAGCAGGCCTCCTTTTGGAGGCAAGCGGGCATGTGAAATCTGGTATTAGCAGAATAAAGACCTTCTCAAAGTCTCACAAACACTCATCTACAGGCTGGTAATTATATAGAGGAACATGCTTGAATGCGTTCTGCCTTTAGCTGCACTGGGCCGGGCCGGGACTGCCGCCAAACACACACACAGCAAATATTGTTAAAGTCTAGTGACCTCATCCAGTCATAATCAAATGAGCCCAATTACAGAGTCCTGCTCATGTTCTCCTGTGCTTCTGGTCTGACAGAGAGCTTAGTCCCTGAAATGGCCAAAATGTGTTTTCATGTATGCGTAATGTTGAATATACTGCAAGACAACGGTGATATTCACTACATTAACTATTAAAGTCATTGCCATACCTCATGAAAATGTACCATAGTAACCATAGTAACCAACACAAAAAAACTATACTAGTCATTATAACTCTAAAATCAACATGAATTAAGATGAGCAGTTGTGTTTTCCAGACCTTTTCAACCACTTACACATTTTTTGTGTGTGCAATTCTTGGATTTGTGTCTTAAGTTTTGAAAAGGTGTGTAAAAATATGTAACTTTAAAGTAAACAAAATATTAAAATGTAAACCTTTAAAATAAAATACTATTATAGAGTACATAATACCATCATAACTGTAAAGCAATCATAAAGCATCATAATTTGTCTAAATATTTAAATACTAATTGCTCACAAAAAAATCCACAATGGTAACAAAAGAGTTAAAAAAATATATAATACAATTTTTATGACTCTAAACTCACCAAAAATTAAGATGAAAGCAACTGTTTTTTGCAGGTTTGTGCATCATAAGCCCATTTGAATGAAGAAAACAAAGCCATTTCTTACAGTAAACCTTCAAAGGACAACTCTTCTCTCTCTTCCATACTGAAAAAAACACCGCGTTAAGAGTCCAAATTAACAAATACTAATTAAATAAATACTAAAATGAAATCTTAATTATACCTCTCAGAAAACATTACCATGGTATCTATAGTGTAAATCACTCTAAAACAATAAAATCTTTATAAAAATAAAGATGAACGTCCCCAGCAGGTGCATTTTACAAACCACCATCTTGAATCCAATGTTTTATGTGTCAACAGCCTCGTTTAATAACGAAAACAAAGGTATTTACAACGGTTAACCTTCAAACGCTAATCGTTCAAAATATTACCATGGTAACCACAGAGAAAAAACATCCTTCAGACATTGAAACTTTTCATAAAAATTGTTAAATAAAGATAAATATGCATACAGCTGTTGTGTTTTCTAGATGTTTTACATGTCAAACACTCGTCTGAATAAAGACAACAAAGCTATTATTTACTACTGTTAACCTTCAAACGCTGTCATTTCTACTATCTCTCAACAATTAACCATAGAGTAAAACAAAGTACTGTGCATACTACCATCATAATAACTCTAAAATCATCGTAAATAAACATGAAAATCTTAGTAGTTGTGTTTTACAGTTCCTCTTCAGTAACTTGAGCCACGTCGACAAGATGCTATGGGGAACGCCTCCAGTGTGACGGCTCTGAAACATATGTAAAATCAGCCCAGTGAAATGGTGGGATGTCATAGGGGGGTGACGTCACTGGCCAGGAAGCATAAAAGCACACGGAATGCAGCTGGCTTCAGCTTTCTGTCATTCAGGAAAGCGATCTGTGTGTCAAAGTGTCTCCCGTTACAAAAAAAAAAGAAATGTCGAAAGCAAACGAAAAGGGGCGAAGGCAGCTCACGCTATCGTATGTGCGTATGTGTGTTCACCCGTTAAAATTCCTCTTGCCAGAGGACACACATAGTTTGTGTGTAGTTTACCTGGTGGCGAAGCACACAGAGTCAGCTCTTGAGGGAGTCTGAGGCGGGCGAGTCCCTATCTCGCTCGGGGTCCAGCACCGCCCAGGTCCGAGGACTGATTTGTCACGATAGATCTAAAAGACGCATATTTCCATGTGTCCATCCTTCACACAGGAAGTTCCTGAGGTTCAATTTCAGAGGCGAAGCATACCAACATAGGGTTCTCCCCTTTGGCCTTGCACTTTCACCCCGCCCGTTTACGAATTGTTTGGATGCTGTGCTGGGTCCTCTCCAACCAAAGGCACCTACATACTTAATTATATAGACGACTGGCTGATTCTAGCACAGTCGGTGAGTGAAGTGTCCACATCGAGATGCCATCCTTGCTCATATGAAACAATTGTGCTTGAGACTGAATGCCAAGAAAAGTGTGTTTTCTACAACACAGAGAACCACTTATATTGGGGTCGTGTGGGATTCGACCAAGATGGAGGCTCGAATGACACCTGCTCGGATAGAGTCGATTCTCACTGCAGTGAGAGAAGGCTGGTTACTCACTGTAAAGCAGTTTCAAAGACTGCTGGGTCTGATGGCAGCCGTGTCCAATGTGATACCTCTTGGCTTGCTGTGCATAAGGCCCCTACAGTGGTGGCTCAAGACCAAGGTGTTGCATTAGGCCCCATTGCAGAGAGTTCCTTGTTGCCGCGTAACGCTAGTGATGGATGCATCCCTCACTGGTTGGGGAGTGGTTATGAGTGGCCGCCCTGCTCACGGTCTGAGGAGTGGTCTCCATCTCACATGGCACATCAACTGCCTGGATGCTTTCGGGCCCTGAAACACTTCCTCCCAGACGTGAGAGATCAATATGTGTTGGTGTGCACCGACAACACATCGGTGGTCTCTTACATCAACCACCAAGGATGTCTGCGCTGAAGAGTGTTTTATCAGGCAGAGGTGGACTTCTTCATGACTCAAGAGAATGCGTAATGTCCCCTCTGGTTCTCTCTGGCTCCACTGGGGCTGGATGCCATGGTACACACGAGGCCGAGGCTTCGTCTGTACACCTTTTCCCCGATAGCTCTGGTCCCAGGAGTTCTGGAGAGTGCGACGGGATGCAGTCAGTCTACTACTTGTAGTGCTGTTCTGGCCGGGCCTAGTATGGTTCTTGGACCTGACGGCCCTCCTAGACAGCTCTCCGTGAAAGATTCAGGAGGGACCTCCTCTCACAGGCAGGGGGCACATTCATGCACCCTCACCTGGAGTTGTGGAAGCTGGGAGTGTGGCCCCCGAGGGGGCACAACTCGTGGCCTAAGGCTCTTTTAACCAAGGTTGTCAAAACCATCCTCCAATCAGGAGCTCCATCCATGAGAAAACTGTATGCCCTGAAGTGGAAACTTTTCACTTCTTGGTGTAGAAAACACCAGCAGGATCCAATTGACTGCCCAGTTGGTCCAGTGCTGGAGTTCCTGCAGGCCAGATTCTCCCCTGGGGTCACCCACTCCACCCTGAAGGTTTATGTAGCAGCATTTTCTGCCTTCCACGCCTCTATTGGTAGACACACAGTTGGAATAGACCCCTGGTTACACGTTTCTTCCGCAGTGCACCGCCGAGGCTAGAAGAGTGCACTCAACACAAGGTGTGCCGGCCTCCAAGGCCTTGTTAGTCGGGGTCTCTATGGCCGACATCTGTAACTCTGCAGGTTGGTCTACCCCCCACGCATTTGTCCGGTTCTATAGATTAGACTTGAAGAGCCACTCCGGGCTTTTCTGTTCTCTTGACCTAGCTGTGCAGGTACATACACTAGGCAGGGATTTGCAGGTCTGGGGGAATGGGCATCTCCTTCCCTAAAGCGCTTTGTTTACGCGGCTCGAGTTCCTGAAGAGGAATGTCGCAAGGTTATAAACAGAAGATGAAGCCGGCTGCCTTCCATGTGCTTTTATGCTTCCTGGCCAGTGACGTCACCCGCCTATGACCCACCATTTAATTTTGACTGATTTTACATGCGATTCAGAGCCATCACGCTGGAGACGTTCCCCATTGCATCTAGGTCATCTCAAGGTTACATATATAACTAGGGTTACAAAATAGTAACAGTAGTACAAACGGAATATGCGTTTATAGTTGTACAAACAGAATATGTATGTCATTCACACACACTTATCCATGTACTGTTACTATGGTATTTTGGCAGGAAACACTATGGAAACCATGGTGAATTTTTTAGTTTTCTACCATGATTAATACATGTGCCGAATCAGAACAAAACACGTAGAACAACAATCACAAAAATAAATTATAAAACTCTTCCACACACAGGATTCATTGTGCACTGTTCTGATCTGAACACATACCAGGTGGTGTCCCAGAACACACTGAATGCTCAAAGGTCAAACAAGAGGTCAACAACTACCACATGCATGACCTGCGTCTAAACACAGCAAAATCTGCTGCATTGATCTGAATTAAAATGCAGAACACATGAAGAGCCCTGCGCTACATTTGACTGCACACAGATGGCAAATGTTCAAAACACATTTCATACACACACAAATATCACATTCAACGAGATCAGTCCATTTTATCCGAGAAATAAACCATCTTTCTTGTTCTTCAGAACATTTAACAGTTTCCGAGGACGGTTGTTGTGCTTCCTTGAGAGATTGTGACGTGTTGCTGGATTCAGACACACATCTTTATAAATCCTGCTAATCCACAGGACAGTGAATCTGGAAGTGGGAATGGAATCCGAAAGAGAGCTGGAATAGGACAGGAATGCCACAGATGGAACATCACTCCGGAAAAACGCACACATTGTGCACAGATGCTGCATGTGTATGCTCTTTCTTTCTTTCTTTCTTTCTTTTACTTCAGTTTGTTCTTTAGCTTGTTCCAGAGTATCAGTTTTGGAAATCAAATTTAAGACTAGCACAAATAAAACGAACACCATACGTTCGACCATACGTTAAGACAAGTAATCATACATGAATATAGTAAAAATGTTAACTATTAAATATCTACATACTTCCCAATGTACATTAATCACAGTAAATAAGGACAACTTATTTTGCATAACAAAATGTGGCATTGTCTAATTAAATATGCTCTTAAGTGGACAAATTTCCAGAAAATAAACATGAATACTGGATGAAGCCAGATGCAAAATTCCTGTGTCAGTTTGTTAACATAATAAGACTTAAATGTTTTCATTGAGGAGATTTTGAATATATATATTTTTTATTACTGCATAAATCAAAAAATACCATCAACAAAGGTCTGTTTTCAGGAATTAAATGTTAAATAAATCAGTGTGAATGATTTATGAACAAACCCCACAGTAAAAACCTTCAGAATATAGAAAGGAATAAAACTCTAAGTCTTGGTGCATGTAAGCGCTGCTAAAGTTGAGAAAAAACTTTTAGAGATATGCGTTGCAATTGGAATCTGTAGACGCAAAAAGATAAAATGTGATAAATTAAACATTCACATACATAATTAGGTTATATTTTTTCGATTAATGTGAAATAACCAAAATAACTCAAGCACAAGACTCTTATCGCCTTAAAATTTATAAAACGCACATTTTAAGACCCATCTTGTTTCCTCCTGCCTCTGGTTTCTCATGGTCCCTCATTAGCTTGTGTCTTTGTTTGCCCTATGATATTTTAACGCTAATAATATCGTTTTGCTCTGATCTCTGACTTTTAGCACTGGCTGATTTCTCCCGCTGTTTGCGCAAGGACGCCTGAGTCACGCTGAAGTTTCTCTGCGGTTTTGACAGGCTATGAGGGTGTTTTCAGCACACGCATGACAGCCCCTCATTACACGGGAGAACACGCGCCCCGTGAATAAGTGGTTTTGTTATGGATAATAACTGGCTCATAATCATCAGCTAGTCGAAGACAAACCCGCTCTGACTCATCGACACCGGCAGATTATGGATTATATTCAGAGTTGCGTCGGAGTTTCTCAGGACCAGCTGCGTATCATCGCTGTCGTTAGTACATGTTATGCAAAATACAGACGTCATACGTTTTCCTCAGGAAAAAAAACAGCTGAGAAGCGCAAAAAACAGCTATTTTGCTTGTTTGGTCCCGTAGCTCATTGCACTAATAAATCCCGTTGACAAAATGAAGATTACGTTCAATCTATCACATCCATCCACACGCGTGCATAAAAAACACACACACACACACGACCAAAACAGTGGCACATCTTTAGCTTAAACCACAAAAACAATTTTGATTTACATTCAGAAGTGATCATTACAACACAAAGCGCCACGATTGAGAGCGTCTCGCTGCCAAACTGAGATCAAGCAGGTAGAATTAACGCAGAAACGGGCCGTTATCAGCAGAGCGAAAGGTGCCGCTCATAATCGTCTTTCTCACACACGCAGCTTCTCGCAGCCAGATTCATCCGTGCCAGAGTTTTTAGGGGGGCAGGGATGAGAGGAAGACAGAAAGAGAGACAAAGAGAGACGGAATAAAAAATGTGCTTAACCTTCTGAAACAGTTCATCAAAAAAGCGACATGCGATCGACAGGACGCGTCTCAGTACATGAACATCAGACAGCTGCTCCGCACACAAACCACAGCATCACACAACACGCAAATTAAACGTACAACTTCAAATAGAAAGACGGAGCACAGAGATTGTCATGTTACAGCCTGAAAAAAAGCAAAAACAGGTTTGTTCATCTGCAATCCCGTCATCACTTTATAATTGAATAAAGAGAAACAAGTCATTTCTACTGCTATTTACCATCACTGCATGAATAAAAAGGAAACAATCAGTAATGATCAGTAACTGAGAGATGTCTACATATATGATGCATTAACACATTTGTACTATTCTACACATTTTGAATTCATGTAGTCATAAATAAAAACCACAATAACATACAAGAAGGTAAAGGTCAAAGGTCATCTTAAAGGACAAGCAGTATGGCTTTTTTTTGTGTTCTTGAAAAAATCTCTTCTGCTCACTAAGGCTGCATTTATTTAACAAACAAATCTAGTAAAAACTGTAAAATTGTGAAACATTATTATAATTTAAAATTTAAAATAAATATATAATTTATTACCAATGATGCAAAGCTGATCTTTTTGCATCACTTCTCCAGTCTTCAGTGTCACATGATTCTTTAGAAATCATTTTTATATGTTAACTTATGACTCAAATTATTATCAAAGTTTTATTTTCCAGACAACCATTAGGCCTGTAACTAACCTCCACATCTAATCCTAAACGACCCACAATCCATTCATATACACTATTCTCCGTTTTAGACACAAAACACTGCAATTCAGAGGTCTGAAACACAAACACAGTAGCTGCAGCAGAAAAAAAAACTGTTAATGTCACTCATTTTAGGGACAAAAAAAAAAGAAAAGGCATCCGGATCTGTAGTTTGGATAACCGGAGGAAGAGACGGCGGCTCTATTAGGCAGCTCAGGGCTGCTTATAATGAACAATAATTTGGAAATGATGTCTCTTGACAGGCAATTTCTTGGAGAAAATTAAGCTACACAATGTTTTGCTCTCCCCATCCCGGCATGGAAAACAAATATGGAACAGCTCCAGCGTGGCAGGGCTTCCTCGGGTTTTAATCCTGTTTGATGCGTGGTCTGCGCTCATGGGACGCTTCTCTCGCCCCGGGGAGATGCAGCGAGTCCGCCCTTCATCTCCGACCCTCCGCACCACAACCTGCGGCCACAGAAAGCACATAAACCCGACCGCAGGCCCACCAAACCCAGCCGAGACCGCAACCGTGAGAGACGCGTTTGAAACACAGCCAAAGCCACGGGCCCCTCGCACAACAACCGGCTTTCTTCTATTCAACACGGCATCGAAATACTGCGAAAATTTGTCAAATATCCTGACTGACAGCACATTTGATGTGCAACAATCAAATGCATACATATTAATGCTTTTGTTTATGCTGAGGCGAAGGAAAATGTAATTAATTACTAAAAGAGCAAAAGAGCATATTATGAAACTAAATAAATTAATAAAAAGAATTCATTCTGTATATGAGAAGCTTATGTAAATGCACATAAATAAATAACTGTGATATTATGCAATGCAATTCCTGAGCAAGAGACTAATTACTACATCATAAAATACATAAGAAATGCAATTAATAATCAAACTAGCTTACAAAGTGGCATTTTCCTTATAATCTTACTGTGTGAGAAGCTTTAAGAAACATAAAGCCATCTCTGAGAGCAGGTGCAGAAACGGGACGGACTTCACATTCACTGCGAGAAAAAGAGAGATCTGTGTGAGCGTTTCTGAGCTTTTCTTGCTGCTGATTGTCTCGGCTGGTTTTCCTGTAACTAACGGTATCTGACAGCTAATCTAAATATTCTTGGAGTCCGCATCTATGAGAGATGCCCGATATTAAATTAATATTTGTGTCTTAAACAACATGCAACAGCAGAGACCTGCAAGGCCAGGCTGATATTTCAATATTTCACAAAATACATTTTTTGGAAAGCACATTATGAATTGATAGAATATTAAGTTTTACTATATATATATATAGAGAGAGAGAGAGAGAGAGAGAGAGAGAAAATGATACATTTTCAAATTACAATTTTAGTGCTAAAAAAATTCAAAATGACTAAAGAGTGTGTAATTGGCCTCTCACTGAGTGGTTTTAGCAATAAAAAAATCATTCTTGTACACAAAGGTAATTGTGCTTTATTTGGTCTAGGTCAAATGTTGAATAACATACAATCTTGTGAATGAAAAACGCTTTACAATACAATTTGCATCATGATGGGTTACTGTATTTCCTTGCACGTAAGCTTTGCATGTAGGACACACAAATAACCGGACCGGCTTATTTTTTAAGGTTGCTGTTTACGTCTGATTCCAGCGGGGCTGAAGGAGCTCCTGACACGCAGCACATTTCCGACGTGAAAAAGCCAAAACGCATTTAACAGCTCATCGGCTTAAAATAGTTTCAACGAGGAAAAAAGACAAGGTAGCGCATTTTGGAAGACGAGCCCGAGTGCTGCGGCGTCTCTGATAGAATTATGAAAGTGAAGCTGGCACACGGGCAACTCCGGAGAGCCCTGATTGGTCAAGGTCGAGGTTCGGGGGTTGGACGTGCCACTGTGTTCTCGTGCCAAGTTCATCTTTAAAGAAGCGCTCAAAGAGCTTTTCATGTCTCCAAGCCAAAACTTACACAAAAACCCTTTAACGCCACAGACACACACACACACACACACACACTCGGCGGGTTTTCGGGATATTATCAGATCCAAAAGCACTCGGAGTGGGAGTCTAAATGCGCGCCGAGTCTAAACAGACACCTTCTCTAACCTCAAAACCACATAATTAGACTTGTCATCACGTCCATTCGGGTTCAATGAGGCTGCGTGGAAACGCAAACCAAGGATAATGATTTAAAACAGGGGGAAGGGCTAAAAAAAAAGCCAGTCGCTTGTGGGGGAGGCCGTACGGACATGAATCACTCGTACTAATACAACAGTTTCCATGACATCAGTGGGCACCGGGCCAGCGTGCCAACAAAGTCTGAAAGGTACAGAAGGAGAAGGCACGCATCAGCAGGGAGCCGGCGTCAAAAACAACACACATGCATGCATGCATGCACGACACCCAAAAAACACAGTCCGCATCCAAAATTAATACTGCACATTGCACGCCGCGCTATCGATAGTCAATCGAATTCATGCACTTGTTAGGTGCCACGCATTGCATTCTAGCCCTTATTAAACTCTCCCCCGATCCGTGTGCAGATCGATACAATCACCAAACCCTACCGAACGTCTTCCGGGGGGCAAAAGTTTGTCTCCGGCGTCGTCCAGGGGTTGCGTTGCTTTGAATACATTTGGCAATTCGGGGGTGAAAAATTAACCCCCGGCCGCCGTTACAGTTTTGGCATTAGTTATAAAGTTGAACAATTATGAGCGAGCGGAAAAGTTGGAAGCGGACCGGTGTGCGTAAAATGCGGCAGACACTGCAGATTTTTTTGCTGGCTCGGTGACAGCGCGTGCCGTGCCAAAGCCCCGTGGCAAACCAAGAGCGGCGGATCTTCAGATACTCTGGTATTGGTGCCTCTGTAAATCTCATAATCAACATCAGCGCCTGTCCTCTTTTGTCTCCTACTTCTCGCGTCTTTTGTTTTAGCACAAAGACGCCGCGTTTTTCTAGTTGCTCTTTGTTTTGCGAAGGATTTGTTGCGTGATTGCACACAATGAGAATGCGGGGCTTGTTTTTGTCGAGTCTAAAAAGCGAAACAATGTTCTGCGTCGTATTTATACACGGAATAAGGCGGCGGCGGCGGCGGGGATTACTTATGCCGACAATAAAATACATCACAGATCACAAGACAATTTAGCCGAACAATGAACAAAGGAAGGTCTCGCTAAAGCTCGCCATCTTACTTTGTGCAAAAGAGCGCTTAGATGGTCTTAAAATTCACATCTGTACCATATGAGAACAGGATCCATGCCAAATGGGAGCGTTCGACAGGGCTTAGCCGATAACTCGACATTTGCATGGCTTTACGAGGCTGTTTGCGTGGATATTTGAAGTGCGTGCAGGTCGAGAGCTCCTTTTTCGGAAAAACTCGCTGTCAGAACAATTACGACAGCAAAAACCTGACAGCAAGCAAGCGTCTGAAAACATTTACTACTAGAACGTCACCTCGATTTATTTAGTTTTTTCCTTAATTTTTCTCCCTTCCAGAGCTCGAGGAACATGTCTCTTGCCAAAGTGCGTTTTAAGCAAACAGAAGTGAAATACTGTATTCTGGACGGCGTACAGAAGCGCTAACAGGCATTGGAAACGTTACATTAAACGAAATAGAGAAGGCTTCGATGACACCCAAAGGCTTCGGAGGAGTTATAAAAGGAAATCGCAGATTTGAATAAGCTCGTTTAATAGCCTTTAATAGACTTAAGCTAATAAAAAAAGGTCCTTTTGAATTCATTTTAGCCCCTGGGGTGATCTCGCTGGAAAATGAAATGCGGTCCGGTTCAGGAACATGTCCTGATGATTATGGCATGAATGAATAATGAAAGCCTAAAAAGGATAGTGAGATGATGATGCAGCTGAACGACGACAAGTTTCGAAAAGATCGATTGATTAGATGCAGCAGCCAATGCAGGTGAAACCATCTGAACGTAATGTGAAATCAGATGTCTGATGAATTAAATGAGTGAAAATGTGGATGTAACCCATGGAATCAGAATATACTCTGTGATGCCAAAGAAGAACCATTTTTGGTTCCGCAAAGAACCATTCAGTCAAAGGTTCTTTGAAGAAGCATCTCTTTCTTAAAGAAGCTTTTTTGAAATAGAAAGAGGTTCTTAATGGAACCATTTAGACAATCAGGTTCTTCTATGGCATCGTGAAGCAGCTTTATTTTTAAGAGTGTACAGGAGTTTGATGGATATCAATTCTTCTAGCTGTGATAAATAAATATATACATTTTAATAAAAAACAAACAAACTAACAAACAAGAAATACATTTAAATGGAAGCCATGATAAAATATTAATATAAAAAAAGAAATGTCAAGAAATGTTCGTATATTAATTTTATAATATGTGTGTGTGTGCTTTAATTAAATTGACATTGACATTATAATAAATAGGAAGAACACACACACACACATATATATAATTATATAACACTATAATATATAATAATTGACTTATATAAGTTATATTTACTGGTAACTCTACTTGCATTTTTTCATTTATTTCTCACAGGTACACATTATTTAGTATATTTTCTACTGTAAACATATAAAAATCTTTTTGGACATCATTTGGACGACTAAAGGCGATTTTCTCAATATTTAGAATTTTAAGCACCCTCAAATTCCAGTCCCTCTGTCGAATATTGTCTTATTATAACAAACCATACATCAATTGAGAGCTCAAAAATGTACCATTATGACTGGTTTTGTGGTCCAGGGTCACATGCTGTATATACATCCATATAAGCGTGAAAGCCACTGTCAGGTAACTTCACCTAAAGCCTACAGGCTGATAGAAGAAGAAGAACAAAGACAGAAGAGAGGTGTAAAAACATCAGAGAGAGAATGGAGGTCTCTCTCTCTCTCTCTCTCTCTCTCTGCACAGCTGCTGATGTTTGCTGCTGTCCAGCACCTGTTTGAGAAACACTCAAAACTCGAGCAGCAAATTCAGATGAAAGCAAGAAGTGGAACAGCTTTGGAGACACACACACACACACAGAGGCACAGACACACAATTAATATTCAGACTGAGTCTTAATAAGTAACTATGAGAGGAAACTGCCAAAAATAAAACACAGAGTGACAGAGAGTGCGATCTGTTCACCGCCTCAACACGTAACAACTCCAAGGCATTTAATTAACCTGTGTGCTATCTTTATTCTTTCCATCAGTACATTTACTCACTCATCATCAAATCTAAACTGGCTCTAATCTTGTCTTTAAAGGTACCTGGCATTACTTGTAACAAACTATAAAATATATGCATCTAGTTGGTTAATATATTTTATTTTCTTGATATTTATTACATTCAAATGGATGATTTGTGAAATTCTTCTTTGAAATAACATCACTGACTAAACATTCACAAGACCGGGCACATGGATCCAGAGTCAATGTGGAGAGTTTCTCACGTTCAGTAACCAAGTGTATGTGTGTGTGTGTGTGTGTTTCCTCTTTCCCAGGGTCTCTAATGGCTCCTCTGCCTCCCCTGGTGGCAGTAATTATGGACCTGCGGTGGCTTTATGAGAGAAAGAGAGAGACGGGCCGAGCAGGTGATGTGTCTGAAACAGCTGGAGAAAGCGGCTACAGCTGCCGAGGAGTCTGGGAAACCTGCACCGAGCGAGACCTGACACTGACCAATCAGACGCCTGCTTCGTCATGATGTCACCCTCATTATGAAACAAACAGCCTCCTGTCTTCTGATTGGTTACAGCTGTGTAGTACTTACTGTATATTCCGTAGGCCAGTTATCAACATAGTTTAAATAGATCTACAGTACATTTATAACATTCTTGTAAACGGTCTAAACTGAATTACGCACGCAGACATTGATTGGAGGAGGTTTCAACTGCTCCTGAAATCCTCGGCCACTTTTGCTCATACAGATAAGAGTAATACACCTTTCAAATCTGTACATTTGTGTGCGCCAACAATAACAACAAAACATTGTGCTTTTGTAAAATAGTGAAAGCAAACAGAATGCAGTCTCGGTCTCCTAAACCTCATGGAGTCTCTTATCTTATAGACAACAAAAATCCTTCTACAGAAAGTGCCACATGCACACTTGAATACAATCAGGATGCTTTCATTCACTTAGAGCTGTGTAAAAGACCACCTTTTCAAAAATACATAACAGGGGCACTTTTAACTATATATTTTTTGTTATTGCTACAAATATTGTGCCTTAAGACCAGTTATGTGGTCCAGGGTCACACATATATATAAATATATATTATATAAAAAAAAACACATTGTTACATCGCTACACCTCTATTAGGAACCAAACAATACCGGTTCACTCCCAAACTGTGCCACATCCCCAAACTTCTGCTGGCCCTGGACACTCATGGCCTGTGGAGGAGCATCTCAAGACCCTGTTCTTTCACAGAATCCCCTCGGTCAAGCGATCCACTCGGTGGAGGACGGCGCTCGACCGGGGGCAGATGGAGGGTCTGGCATGGACCTCCAGCAGGTGGAGAGCTGGGTTCAGGAGCTCTGGCAGCGGCTGTGATTGGGGTAATCACAGGGAGCGCTGCGCTGAATATAAAACACCTCTCTCTCTCAAACAATACTCTTTACTGCTCACTAGGGATGTAGCCATATCAAAATCTCACTAAATTCAACATGGCATCATATTTAATGCACTATTTTTATATATTAAAAAAACTGTTCATTTTCCAATTAATAGCATTAAGAGATAAAACGTTTAATTCTAATATGTTATTAAATTAACAAGATTAATAATGGTTTGGAAGTAGTGTGTTTATCCAAAGCATTTGTTTTCATTCATTAATATTAAAGTTGACTCATTTTGAAATGTCACTCATTAAATAATTTTGTGATATAATACTTTAAATAACTAATAACTTTTCAATCTTTTTTTTTTAATAAATTGACCACGTTTAGAATTTTAAAGTTAATTTTAAAATAATTGTTAAAAATAATTATTAAAAAAAAATATACAATGATTTAATGTTTTATGTTTGTACATTTATTTTTTTTAATTATTATAAAAAATATTATAGGTCCCAATTGGTCTGTTTAATAACATGAACAATGTTTTGATTGGTATAATCATAAATAAATCAGATTATTGCACCTTTTTTTTAAAGAAAAATACTATTTTATTTAGAATTTTTAGGATCTATCTATTTAAAGCAATGCATTACATGCCATTTATTTGGCAATTATTTTTGAAATTTACTCATTATTGAGAGCAAATGTTCAGTGTGTTAACTAAAACTAACAAAAGGAACTTTTATTCTTTCCTTCTCTTCTGGTGTTCTGGCCTTGATGTGTGACTGAAAGTGTCTTCGCACACCTGAGACATCTGGATGCTTGGGAAGCACATGTGTGTGTATGTGAGTTTGTTGTATTTCTGCGTGTCATGTTGACAGGCATTCAAAGGTGTAAATCTCTGTGTTCCCCGTGGAAACTAAACGTGTGGAGACGCTCTTCAATAACAACATCTCAAGATCTTCCAGCTGTCCTCAGCTCCAGGATCAGTCCGACCTGAGCTTCACTGAAAGCATCTGTGATGCGCTGATGACTACCACTCAACAAATGAAGATCACATCTACAGAGATTTTACACGTGCACTTTTAAGTTGTAAGTTAGTCAACTAAATGCGTTTCATTAAATGCAACTAAAATTAATTAAATTTTTCAGCATATATTAACTTTTGAATATATACTTTTTTTATTTGAAATGTGCAAATAATAATAAAAAAGTACATACATATATAACTGTGGCAAAATGTTTTTTTGTTGTTGTTATTATTAGAATTAAATAAATGTTAAAATAAAAATGATCAAATAAAATAAATAACTTACTTTATATTTTAAAATACTATAAATCACACTTTTTAAATTAAGTTTTATTTATTAATAAACTAAATAAAAGTTATTATTTACAATTAATTAAATTTAATTTATATATAGTTTAAATAGGGCCAATAATAAATATTATCATAAATTATGTATGTATGTACGTATAATAAAAAAAAAACAATTGCAATAAATTAAAATTCTAAATAGAAATTATTTTTGAGTAAAATCACAATTTAAAAAATCACTGAAAAATGAGACTGAAACTAGACTTATTAACTTTTTTTGACAGCAAAAAATATAAGATTTAATGGTAAAATAAAACAGATCTTTAATGAAATCCACTGATGTTTTTGAACTGGCTGTTTTACAAAATCAATAATTATGGGCTTCAATACTTCCACCAAAAATAAGCGGTTATTTTGTTGCATTCTAAGTAAAGATGTTTTGTGTGGTAATGGACAGCAGGTTTGGGC
This sequence comes from Enteromius treurensis, assembly GCA_032275025.1. NCBI lineage: Eukaryota > Metazoa > Chordata > Actinopteri > Cypriniformes > Cyprinidae > Enteromius > Enteromius treurensis. The sequence continues at coordinate 278,328 of JAUCMU010000007.1, read as the reverse complement.
GTTTGACCTGGAATAATGCTCATGTCAACCCCGCGGTGAAGCTGACCGCTCCAGTCCGACGCAGGCAGCCGCCGAGGATGCTGGGTAAATGTGCGAGTGGCAGGGGTCAGCGTCTCCAGGCGAATTGTTCTCGCGATCCTTCATACAGCCGCCCGCAGACGAGCCGTTAGCGCTTACAGCTAAAATCTGCTTCCAGAACAATCCATTACAGCTGACAAGTTAAATGTTCCGTGCGACACCATATGGCATCGGAGCAGGATACTTCATACAGGAGCGAACCCCGAGAATGCATCACAATTAAGGTGTTTGGCTGCAGTCGGGATACTGTCTCCGATCCCGCATCACTTCCTCCAGCTTCTGTCGTCTTCCTCTCATCCTCGTGCACTTATTATCTGTGCGTTTGTTTGCTTAATTGATGGTCCTGCCTGATGTACAGCACAAAAAATATACCCACATACGACGCAGAACGCACAGCATCCGCAAAAAGCAGTTACTGTTGCTATGATAAAAACTACCACAGAGACATTAAAATGACGGATTCTGGCACTTCTGACTATGGTTCCTATATAAAGAATGAGACAGAATTTCAGCCAATCAGAACGCATTCCATGTTTGATATACAGCTGTTTGGGCCAATGTGATCGCGCTGTAGGCAGAGCTACCGATCACAAAACGAGATAAATAGAAATTTGTCACTTGTTGAAATCCTATTTGAAGGTGTTATTTAAAAAAAAAAAAAATATATATATATATATAGATAAAACAATAGGGATTTTCTGATTGTAAAAAATAAAAGTGTATACTATAGATAGTGTATCTATCTATCTATCTATCTCTAGTTTTAGTCTGCCTGTGTTTTTCAATCCCAGCTCATTGCTTTCTGTCTGTGCCTGATGCCACTTGTACACATTTAATTAATTTCTCTAGAGTACTGTAATTCTATTATAACTCTGCAATAACTTCATTTTCTGACAGCGAGCAGCATATTTTTTGCTTGTTGTAAGCCTGCCAGAGAGACAGTCCAATAAATAATTAAAATAATCTTTCTGTGCAGTAAACCCTGTAATATGTTCATCTGCTGAGCGTTTGTGTTTGAGTCTGGTGTACTGTGTGTCAGATTCCCTGCTAAACTTGTCAGAGTTTACAGTAGAAAGCATCACGATATAGAAGACTATTTAGGTCATTAAAAATGTTTGTGTTGAGAACGATGTTACGTTAAAATAATATATTGAAATTATATGGTCTCTAGCTGATATCATAATACAGAAATGTAATATTAAAATACTATTACACAAATCTTAACATTACAGCATCTAATTGAATGAAGAAAAAGCAATAGTGTCTGATTCACACAAGATTTAAGTTTTATTTCACTTTTAATTAAGGTTATTTTAGTGTGTTCAGTCATTTGATATGAAATACAAATAATTTTTGTAACATTTGAATTAATTTTATTTACATTTACTCTATTTTAAGTGGTTTTCATTTATGTTGTAATTCATCATTTTAGTCTTTTAAAAGTTCTTTTTTTATTTTTATTTTAAGTGATAGTAATTTTATTGCAATATATATATGTTTTCTCAGTTTTAATTTACCTTATTGTATAAATAATGTATAAATACATTTTTTATTTAATTTAAATTTAGCCAATATATTTTTATTCAAGCACTTTTTAATGGTTTTTAACTTTGTTTATTTAATTTTAACAACCCTGAATCTCAAAAATAATGAAATACCTAAAATCTCAACAATTAAAAAAAAACATAAATATAAAAAACATAAGTATATATATATATATATATATATATATATATATATAATTTTACTCAGAAAACAATGCTGCTTGTATGAGCAAAAAACCTCCTGAAAACTGTCCTAAAGTGTGTCTAAATCTAATCCAGCTCTATTGTGCTTTATATTCGACTCTGGATGTGGGATTTTTCCAGTTTTCTGGGAATCATCATGTCTGGCTCAGACGGATCATTCTGAGTCTGTAGTATGACACCTGAGAAGCTTTGACTCAGACCACACAGTAAATGAAACACCTGAAAAGCCTGATATAATTAAAGAGGATGAGAAAACATGTATTAAACAAATCAAGGGCACGGAATATAATGAGCCTCACACCTCCGCTCAGCACCAGGGGCTTGTGGGTAAAAACAGCCGCTGAACAGCTGGAGGAAGATAATGAGAAGCAGAAAGCAGCCTACTTCCTGTTTGACGACGTTACACAACGCTTCTCTGAAAATGAGACGTTTAACAGGGTTTCAAGGTCAAACACTTGATCACACGTCTTGACGTCCAGAAACGCCCTCCATTTACCCCGGCGAGGGGGGAGGTCAAAGGGCGCGGCCCTTCTCTTGTCCAGTCGGTGTGGGTTAATGCGACGGCAGAAGGGTCATCGCTCAAAAGAGCCGCGTGTCAATCCACTGAGAGCTGCTGGGGCGGCGGCCATCTTGGCTCAAAGCTGGCACGGCCCGCACACGCTCAGAGCAGAAACATGATTAACACCAGCGTGAACCGAGAGAAAGACAGAGATCTCAGAGTAATGACAGCTGATCTTACACTGACAGAGGAGCACTTTCACACCAAACACACACATCCAGATCCTCAAAACAACAGTCAACTCAGAGCTGAACACACACAGCAGAACTATAGCTTTAGAGTTTATACATCAAGAGAGTCTGACAGTGACTCACAGTCTGAGATATTATTAGGGACAAAACCACACAACCACTTCAAGAGGAAACATCTGCTACACACACACACTCAGAGTACAGAGATGCTCACTGAGATACACAAACACTAATACCTGCCTGCATATCTATCTACCTGACTCCCTCTCAATTCGATTCTATATGTGCTTTGTGTGCAGTTGTTACAATGTATTGTCAAAGTATAGTGTTTACACCAAATATAGAACAGATCTATCTATCTATCTATCTATCGATCTATCTATCTATCTGTCTGTCTGTCTGTCTGTCTGTCTGTCTGTCTATCTATCTATATGTCTGTTTGTCTGTCTGTCTGTCTGTCTATCTATATGTCTGTTTGTCTGTCTGTCTGTCTGTCTATCTATCTATATGTCTGTTTGTCTGTCTGTCTGTCTGTCTATCTATCGATCGATCGATCGGTCGGTCGGTCTGTCTGTCTGTCTGTCTGTCTATCTATCTATCTATCTATCTATCGATCTATCTATCTTTCGATCTATCTATCTATCTATCTATCTATCTATCTATCTATTTATCTATCTATCTATCTATCTGTCTGTCTGTCTGTCTGTCTGT
>JAUCMU010000007.1:259828-273941 GCA_032275025.1 Enteromius treurensis | reverse complement strand
TATCCATTTTGAGCAAGTGACACGCTTTTGCAGGTTATCAACTAGGTTTTGCAGTTTGCACTAATAGTTTTGAGAAACTGTTTTGAGAACTTTTGTGCAAATTTAAATACTGTTGTGAGAAATGCACCAAAGCGACTGAGAAAAACTGTAAACTTTGAGAACAAATCTCAATAATATCTCAAACTGTGCTCATATTTTTTTCCGAGATACACTGATCAAAAGTCAGAGAAACCTTTTTCATGCAGTGATCTGAGCTGCCCCTTATTTATTTGACATCTGCAGACTTTTCCTGCATAATGACCACTGAGTCTTTTTCACAGTTCTAACCCATTTCAGGAGAACTAAAAGAAACTGAATCCGAGATATCACAATGAAACACAAGCGAGAACTTAAACACATCTCGTGAGATATAAAACAGCGTTAATATTTCCCCCTCAAACACACATTCCATATTCCAGAGCGCAAGAAAACACGACCGGTGTCCAAATCAGGATTAGGAATCTTAGCAGAGTCTCTGTCAGGGATTGCTGTGATGAATGACAGTAATATTTCTCTCAGCTGCGCGGGACGGATGGGCACAGAGGGTAATGCCCAGAGGCTCCGCTGCATCTCGCCTCGTCTTCCTGTGCGTGTCGCTTTCTCTCTCCGTCTCCGTATTTATAAGGTACATACAGGCCGGACAGATCCAGTGAGAAAGAGATCAAAACCCCTCCACACTAAATCTAACTTCATTTTTAGTTTTATTTAGGTTTTTTTTCTATTTCAAGTTTAGAATACTGAAAAACATAAAGGCTGACTTTTTGATGCAGTAATTTAACATAATAATATTACAAATATAGAATTACATCACAATTACAAAATATTAGGCTAATGATATAATATTAAACAGTGAACTATTATTAACGGAAACAGTAAATACTATTTCATACCTGTAAATGCATATATATTATTATAACTCTAATAATTAGAATTATTATTTGTGACCCTGTCGACTACCACAAAACCAGTCATAAAGGTAACATTGTTTAAACTGAGATTTATCCATCATCTGAAAGCTGTCCTTCTATTGATGTCTGCTTTGTTCGGATAAGACATATATGTGGCTGAGATCCAACTATTGAAAAATCTGGAATCTGAGTGTGCAAAAAAAAACTAAATAATTAGGAAAATCACATTTAAAGTTGTTTAAATTAAGTTCTTAGCAATGTATATTACTAATCAAAATGTAAGTTTTAATATGTTGATGGTAGGAAATGTACAAAATATCTGCATGGAACATGATCTTTACTTAATATCCTAATGATTTTCAGCATAAATGAAAAATGACTAATTGTGACCTATACAATGTATGTTGGGCAATTTCCACAAATATACCTGTGCTACTGACGACTCCTTCTGTGCTCCAGGCTCAGACTTGGTAAATATTTAAATGTTTATTTCTAACAATTAACATCTTTATCTTAAATCACATTTAACATTTATAGTTTAAAATTGTGCAAAAAACTGCAACCAATCCGACATGTTTTAAACACAGAACACCGTATGCAAACGACTGCTCGATGCATTTGTGTTTTTCAGTGCAAAACAAACACACAATCACTAAAAACACACACACACACAAACCGCAAGTTGCTGTGTGTTGCGTGAGGATTTATTGTACGTGGTGTGTGTACGGTTTATTGTTTGTGTGTGATGCCAGGCATGAGAGATGTTGCGTGGCATCTGTGCCAGTTTGGCCGTGGCAGACGTTACGCACAGAACAAAAGAGCTGGGATGTGAGCGGGCGGCTCGGCCCATTTCACTGCAACCGAACGCCGCATTTCATATCACGCAGTTCACTGCATTAACCTTGGAATAAAGAGACAAACTTAAATCTCAGTACAGAAACTAAAAGTATTTTTTTTAACACTGGAAGAAAAAAAAAAACATAGCGTCATCTTATCAAGATGGATTTAGCAAAATGTAGCAATCCCGGAAAAAGAAGCAAGCGTCTGACGTCGTGCTGAGTTCAGAGAACCGCCGGTCTGGAATAACTTTTGCGCTTTTTTATCTGTATTTATTCAAGGGCCAACACTGCCGCCACCATGCAAATGCTTATTTCGTTCCTTTGTCATTCAAATGAAGCACTAAATTAAATACAGACACATAAACACTCGAGTGGCTTAAAAACCCCGAACGCCAGGACTGCAGATTTGAGCTCAAACAAATCCTCCACTGTCCCAAACCCCACGCCGTCCAAAACCCGCTTTTCTACGGCCCCGTGGAGGCGGTCCGAGAGAGAGAGAGACAGACAGCATAGGTGAAGGTCTCTGAATGTCTCTCGGCGGGTTAACTCGTGTCCTGCAGGATTTGCCGTGACTCTTTCTTTCAGGAGCGGGATAAGATCCTGACACAGCGCGTCTCTTTTTCTTTAGCCGGCAGGATTAGTGGAAACACTCCCCTCACGACAGGATGCAAATAACCTTTCACTTCAAAAAGCACACGGAGCGGCCAACTTTTCCGCGTCTGTCACCTCGGAGCGCACGCGGCGGCTTTAGGCTCCACGAAAGCGCGATGAATGGAAAATGCCGACACTAGTGCACTTGAATTTCCCGCAATTCCATTGTGCTGAAAGCACTGATTCGACACATTCAGATTGTTCTTAAGTGCTGCAGGCGCCTAAACTTTTGCCACAGATGTGTGCGGTTTTTTTTACGGCAAGAAAATCTGGAGTAAATAAATTAATAATAATAATAATAATACACAATCATTTTATTATTCATTTTTAAGATAGCATCTATGTGCAAGAGCGTGCAAAAAGAATCTTTTTCCACCATCGCTATGGTAGACACCTGCAGAATAAAGCAGTACGCAACAATGTTTCAAAATGTAGACTTCAACAGAACGATTCTGTGAATGTTACATTGTTTTAAAATGTAGAATATACTGTAACAGAATGCTGTATTTTTTCAAACTGTAGAATTGAATGCTACATTGCTTGAAACTGTTGCATTGTTTTAAACTGTAGAATGTAACAGAAGACAACATTGTTTCAAATGATAGAATGCTACATGGAATATTACATTGCTTTAAAATTCTGAATTGAATAGAATGCTACATTAAATGTTGCATTGTTATAAAATGTTGAATACAGCAGAATGCAACATTATTTCAAATGGTAGAATATAATAGAATGCTACATTGTAATTCAAACTGCAGAACGAAATACAATTTGAAACATTTAAACTGTAGAATATAAAAGAATGCTACATTGTTTCAAACTCTAGAATGCAACAGAATTCTACATAGCTTCAAATTGTAGAATATAGCAGAATGTTACATTGTTTCGTGGTAGAATACAATAGGATGCTACAATGAATGTTACACTGCTTTAAAATGCAGAATATAATCGAACGCTTCATTGTTTCAAGCTGTCGAAAACAACAGAATGCTACGTTGTCACATGACCTCGGAAATAAATATGGTAATCTAGAATTTTCCAATTCATTTTGTGCAAATCACAAAAAAAAAAAAAGCTTGGTTTACTCTTCACAGTGGAAATGGAAGGTCAAGATGAGAGCACTGCATTGTGGGAAACTGTCCCTCGTATAGTTGGTCATATCTTTGCATATTGATAACTCACATACATGCACATTAAGTATGATTAGTGTGCTATTCTGAATATGTCCATTATTTCCATATATAAGATATATTTCACATCCACTCAACCTGGTTAACGAATTTGTTTCTTTCTCTCTGATGAAACTTGAAGTCAAACGGAGCCGGAGGACGAGATCGTCACGTCAGTCTGTCATATCCCACGGTCGAGATTAACACACTTCCCTCTCTCTCTCTCTCTCTCTCTCTCTCTCTCACGGAGAGCTTCCCCACCGGGATCTTTTCATTTACCGCTTATTGTTTCATGTTTTACTCGTTTATGCTGCTTTTCTGTGTTTTTAATGCACAGGATTAACAAAAATGTGACAAATTCAGGTCACGACCCTCCTGAAGGAAACAAACGGTCTGCATGTGTGTGTGTGTGTGTGTGCGCTGCTCATTTCTGCTGTATGCATGTGATTATTGTATACGTGCAAAGCTATACTGTGCAACTTATGACTGTTTCCCACAATACAATGCTCTAAACCTTCCCTTTCTAGGGTGCAAATGTAAAATCAATCAGGCTTTTAATCTCCTTCCACACAAATTGCTTAAATAAACTACAAAATTTGTATTAGTTGTTTATGTAAAAAATCATAATTTTGTCTTGTGCTGTCCAATTCAATAGAAGGATTTGATACGGTGAAAAAAGAATGCTGCACACTTTCAATCTGTAGAGTATAACAGCTTCAAATTGTAGAATATGAAAGAATTCTACACTGATTTAAACTGTACAGAAAAAAACTGCAGGATTCTAAATAAACATAAAATAACAATTGAAAATAAAAGAATAACTGCATTTATTTGTGAGATGGTCATGCATCTGAAACATTGATGAAGTCATGCATCCTGCTGCATACATGCAGCACACAGTGTAATATTTAGCGAAGCTCTAATTGTGGGTTATACAGCAGAATTCCTCTTTAAAGGGTGCTTTCCATCATTTCTTGTGCCTTAACTCAAGGACACACGACTGCACGGCATTGTTGCGTGTCTCCAGCAGCCGTCAAACACCCTAGCGACACACACGTGTGTTTCCAGCATGCAGCGTAACGGCTCAGCGGATGGACGGACAGGTGCGTCTGCCGATTCCCAAATGCACGACGACATTCCCAGCAGCCTCTCTTTAAACACACATCAGGCCGGATAGGATCGGTGCATTCGTCCCCGTAAAGGGTTAAGCGTTCGGTGCCAGCATCTCATTTGCATACGGCGCTTTCAGTTTTTCTCGCCCCCAAAAAGTTGGCAGCACTCCTCGTTTTCCATAATGCCAGCATTTGGGAATTGTGCGTGGAATGAAGCCGATCCAATCTCCTGCCTGCGACATGCATTTTCATTAATTACAGCCTTGTCAGCAAAAGCATTATCGAAGCTGAATATGAAAATGCTAATGAGTGCTCATTTACATATTTTTCTTTGTTGGAATGTCATTAATTATTACGTTTTATGATGATGAATGCAGCTGTCGATGTTCTCCGAAGCATAATTAGCTATCAGAATGCACAGATATGATCGGCGAGCGGGAGTCCGAAACTTTTTCCCGCACGACTCAAGAGTGTTTCCGCGTCCGGTCCCGGAGCGCTCGACATCGGACGACGACACAAGAGCCTTGCAAAAAAATAACCCGAAAAAAAAGCAGCTTAATTAATGCAGTCCTTAATTACTACAGCATGATGTCAGCGACTTTAATTAAGAATTGGCTTGGTTACAGAAACTCCTGGCTGTAATAAAAGTCATTATGGAGCCGAGCTCCAAAACCCTTCAGTGAGATGTGCGCTGCTCATTAACACACACACACACACAAACGCAGGCCGTCACTCGCAACGCATGCAGCAACTTGTCTCCAAGGATACGGTTTAAAATCGCATCCTACTTTTCACTTTTTTAATAACAAGCCAACCTCTCCGCCGCGTCTTTCTTTTCCGATCGGGAACACGACAGAATCCAGTTCATGAGGCTCAGCCGCTGGGATCAGTGTTTATCAGTAAAAAAGAAAAACAAGGCGCGGCAGATGGGGCTATTACACATGACCAAACCGATCCATCAGGACTGAAGGGCCCAGGTGCAGCCCAGCCGCGCAACAACGCGTCATTTCACAGTCTGTCACACACACACACACACACACACACGGTCCTACATGAACGACCCGGCCCTGCTCCCGCGAGGGCTCATCTGCACGGTACGCACACACACACACATGCTCGTGCACACACACACTCTCTATCTTTCACATACACACACACACACATGCATGGTCCTACATGAACGGCCTGGCCCTGCTCCCGCGAGGGCTCATCTGTAGTTCTTGCCTGACTGAGCTTGACCTGATGTCTTCATCAAACACACACACACTACGGTAATCATTCAGACTACCGCTGCTTTACCATGGTGCGTTTTGCGCGAGCAACAGATTGCGGATGAGAGTAAAAAGGTGAATTTTTGACTGTAATAAAAATGTCAGATAAATTCATTTGAGCAGTCACGTTTATTTATTTTTTTCAATATTTAGATGAAATGTGGATTTTAAAAGAAATTTGAACACTAGCATAAATGTAATTGAAATGAACCGTTATGAGCAGCTAGAATATCCACTAGAATGTATTTTAAAAACATTTCAATTAGCTTAAATAAAACTGCAAATTTAAAAAAATGGACTAAAAGAAAAAAGTTGAGCAGCCAATATATCTAATAAAAATTTATTTAAAATATTAGAATTGAAATATAAACACTTCTGGCACTCACTGTGAAGTATTTAACATCATATTATCAATAATCATTTGTTTAACTCTAGTCTCTGATTAACTGGTTAGTGCCTGGACAGAGTTTAGGGGTGTGTCCTAAAAATGTGGACCAATCAGACTCTCTCTCTCTCTCTCTGGAACATGCAGGATCTCTCCAGAATTCCCTTTTCTCCGCCTGCATTCCAGACACTAGACCTCCATAAAACACAGCATTCACAGTCCTTCAGACAAACACAACTGCATCTGGAAAAACAAAATGCCTATAATGCACTCAACAGAGTGGTTTTACACCAATTCCTGCAGCTTGGATTTGTGATACCATGAAAAACCATTGTGTGACTATAATATATAAATATGTGTGTGTGTGTGTGTGTGTGTGTGTGTACAATGCATTTTGGACTATAACAAAAATTTAATTAAAGCAACTAAATAAAAATGAACAGATGAGCGGCCAGGATATCTAACAGGGTATCTATATATGATGAAGTCAATTAAATCAAGTACAACTCATTTTAAAATAATTAACATAACTATAGAAATAGTAATATTCCGTCTTACGATGATTTCATCCTGTAACACTGTGATGAATTTGTTGAACTTGGATTTTACCCATTATTATCATTGTTGTTGTTAGTCCTATTTTTATTCTTATTCTGCATTTATGCCTTTTTACACTTCTTGTTGTTGTTGTTTTATCAGTTTGCTTGGTCAAAATGAAGCATTCTGCAATTTAAAAATAAATGAATGATTTATAATCAATTAGAAATAATCAATTAATTAAAATCAATTTTTAGCCATTTCAGAGAGAGAGAGAAAGAGTCTAAAGAAGTTTTGGGTGATTTCTCCGGCGGTGATGGGCTGTGATTGTGGGGTCTGTTGTGAACGGATCTCTTCAGATGTGAGCGTATGGTTCATTTACACCTGAACGAGACGGATCCATGAAGACGAGCGCAGGGCCGAGAGACGGTATGTGTTAATGAGATCAGAGGAGAGGGGCCTCCAGACCATCACTGACCATCTGTGTGTGTGTGTGTGTGTGTGTGTGTGTGTGTGTGTGTGAGAGAGACCCAAACACACTGATTCTGTAACAGACGACACACACCTGCCTCTGTCGAACACATTACCTGCGTCTGTCTGCATGTTTGACTGTATTACATTATAAATATTATTATATTACAATCTTGTCATTCATTTATTTCATTAAATAAAAGACTAATAATTAACAATAGTATTAACAATTGAAAAATATTACAATATAATATAATAGATTCTTTAAAAAAATAAAATAATAATAACCATAAGAAGAACCCTTACATGTGCTTAAGCTCTAAAACATATGACAAATCCTGATTGATTTATTAAGCAAATACATGAATAATACTGTATAATAATATTTACAAAATATACTATAATATATTTATACATTTTTGTATAAGTCTGCTATATTAGTTATTGTAAAATATGTTTATTTATTTCAGATTTTGATAAAAAGGGAATAATAATAATAATAATAATAATAAACACAAAATTAAAATAATCTTTATTATTTAGCTCTTTAATGTATCATTGTATTACAATCCGGATAATAATTAATTCATAAAATAGATAAATAAATAAATAATAAATATAGATTAATGGTTTGATAAAATATATGCACAATAATAAATATTTTAATAGCTTTTAATTATTGTTGTTGTTGTTGTTGTTTTCGGGTAACACTTTTAAATAAATAAATACATCTTAATTAAAGCTATTAAACTTAATTTTTTAGGCTTAAAATTAAATTTAAAAAAATATTGTAAAAGATTATATTTTAATCCTGATTTAAAATACATGAATAATGATTTTTAATAATAAATGAAACATAGCATGTAATCACAAATGAAATATAATTTGATAATGCTTAAAACGCAATTGTTTTTCTAAATTGCTATATATAATTATGTGCTATAAATGACTTTTATCATGAACTACAATTAATTAAACACAGTCACTATCACTATCATTTTTCTTTCTTTCTTTTTTTCATATTCCACATCATTTCCAAAAAAAAAAAAAAAAAGTCCTCTAATAAATTACAAGCAATCACAGAGGTCAGCACTTTTCAAACAAACTTCTCTATATGCATAAAATACTGCAGGCCGACAGGAAAAAATGCTTGCTGAATAAACAGCAATAAAGTATTTGTGTCGGAAAACTGCTTGCAGGAGACAACAAGAATCCGGCGCTTCTTAACTGGGCCTCGCAGAGACCAAACCTGCTTACAGTCTGGAACTTTTGTGTGCTTCATTTAGCAGGTACATGACAGGAGGAGAACAGCGCTGGTGTGGACTGCACCTGCTCACACACACACACACACACACACTCAAGCACGGCCCTCCAACGCCAACAAACATCCTAAAAGTGAGTCGCTATTCCGCTGTGATTAGTCCTTATTAAACACCTCGCTGTTATTACAGACTTCAGCCAATGTTTTGATTACGTCCATTAACACACACACACACACACTGCTCAGCGCTCAGCATGCATGGTGACTCACGGGTCATTTTCTAATGAATGGATCTGTGTTTGCAGGAGACTTCACATCACGCACAGGTAAAGCTCACAGAAGATTCAAAACAGATCAAACACATGAGGGTCTGTCAAAGAGAAGATCTATTATATGCTGCTGTAAGGAGAAACCAACGATTCCAGCCATGCGCTGTTTTCAGTGTATGAGTGAAATAAAACATGTGGTAAACATTATTTACCACTTGCATTTCTACAAAGACAATTTCATTTCATCTTACAGACGGAACTTTGAAGGAATTCAAAATAAATAACAGATACAATAAAATAAATAAAGAGCCCTAATATAAGTTATAAGGTAAAAAAAAATTAAAATTAATAAACAAATACATTTTAAATAAATAAATCAATTTCTACATGCAATAAAATAAATACATTATTTTTACAGTTACTTTATAAAGTAAGAAAACCCCCCAGATGTTATTACATGACGTCCCATATAATAAAAATGATAATATAATTTTTGTTTATAATATAAGATGAGCGATTACATAATCTTCCTGCTGACAAACGGGTAAAACCTTTACCTAAAGCTATAGTAAATTTTAATTGTTGCGATGCTTAAAAAAGCTGATTTTCATCTTTGACCCAAACCTTAAAAAGGTTTTATGTCAAGTATCCTCAATTAATGTTCACCAAAGACACGTTTTCCTCTTAATGCAACATTCCCCCTTGATTTCACACTGTAGAGACGGATTTCTGACACAGGAAGTGATGTCATCGTCTGGTCAGAGCTCCACAGGAAGGAAACGTGGAAGGACAAAGCCCTGACCTCAAAAAGCCAATACACTCATATTCCAGAGGAAAGCTGTTCCATTTCCATTTCTAATTTAATTCTATTCATAATCCGTGATTTTCTGCCTCTTAGTTCACATCTTTTAGTTATGAGCTCATTTGTGTGCACGAACAAAAGCTTCATCAGTGAACCAAAACACTGATGACGTCATCAGGCACTCAAGACCCGTATGCGAATTCTGTCCAATCACATGCTCTCTAGAATGGGAATGCCCCTCCCACTGACTACTTACAGATTCGATCATGATTCACAGCTGTGATGAAAACTACATTCTACTGGCTATTTTAGAAATGAACTCGACAGGAAATACAGCAGCACAGAAACCAAACCACACAGGTCGAGCCATTTCCATGGGTTATTGTTAAGAGCCCGAATATAATTCATTAAAATAACTTCACAATGTGCAAAAGCAAACATTAATATTCTCTTATATAGTTCTTGCCTTAAAGTCTATATTTATGGCAGAGAATGAGAGCGCTAGAGAGAGAGCAGCAAACATCCTCATTTTACAGATTTCGTGCCTTAATTAGTCTGAGGCCGATTATTTGAATCACTGACCATTTGCTCACTGGATGAGAGACGGCCAGCGGCGTAGCACAGCATTATGGGTAAATGAGCATTAACACTGCACAAACACTCTCAGAGAAACACACAAACCAACTTTCCAGATGTTACTGATCACTGAATCTGACTGATTCAATCGGACTCCCTAACGAATCATTCAGACGAATCTGTGAACCATTTCATCCCAATCACCAAAAGAAGCGCCAAACAATCACGTATCCCATCATGCTCAGCTCTTACCTGCTAATCTGGAGTTAGTGTAAGGTGGAGAGATGCTGTCATGTGACCCCAGGTCCCGACTGGCCATGTGACCGTACTGAGAGCCATCAGCGTAATTCTGCAGGGGTCAAAGGTCAAAGGTCAAATATATACAGGATCCCCTAGTGAAATAAAAAATACTAAAATGCATTTATTTTATGCTTTTAAACATGTGTGTTCTTGATAAAAACACTCTTCTATTGTATTTTTAGTCTACTGAACTGCTAAACTAATATTGAACTCAATGCACGTTAATTGTGCCGAAGCACAGCCAAAGACATGCTGAAGTACATTTGATTGTGCTAAACTATACTTCAGGTACACAGTGCATTTTGAAACACTTTAAAAGTTTTAACATTAAAACACTTTTTAGGCTCAATAATAAGAAATACGCATTGTGCATAGGTGATACTCAAATAAAATTGAATTATAATTTTTATATCATTAAGTCTTAGTTAATACAGCAGTAAATATTTTAACAGATATGAACTATGCTTAGTATGAAATAAATGAACCATATATATATTACCTTTTAACTAGGGTAAATATTATATTATATTATATTATATTATATTATATCTTTTCTTTTTATAATTGCTACATACAAAGATATATCTTTTATATAACCTTTTAAAAATATACAATTAAATAAAAATAAGATGACACTTAAAATGACACAAATTCATAAATCACAATAATAATACTTAATAATTAATGAAAATACATAAATGATAATACAAAAATGACAAGTACTTTATTGTATTATATGAGATTAAATATATTACATATTAAGCATATATATATATATATATATATATATATACATATACAGACATACTGTTTTAATTAAGTAAATAATAAAAATACTAATTTAAAAAATGCAAATTAATTAATTAATGAATATTTATATATTTCTGCATTTATTAATATATTTTATCACTCCATGACGCATTTAACAATTTATTTCCATATTCTACATATTTCTATATTTCAATATTTATTTGGTCCTCCATACTATTAAGATTTAATATCCAGCATTGGTCTTATTTTGCACTGAAGTGACTAGTTTCCACTTGACTATAATCTCGTGCAATATTCAGATACACTCAAGACTAATTAATAAACCTGGCCTAAATTACAGGAGTTCACAGGCACTGAGAGAAGTCTAAAGCCCTGGACCGTCAGTCAGCTGTGAATAAAGCGCTCGGGAGAGTTCATTAGCATTCGGAGGAAGACGAAGGAGCAGAAAGTGCTCTGTAAGCACGTCCTTGAATCACCTCTGATTCTGCTGACAGAAGACCCTACCACAACAACCTTTGACCTCTCACACACTGCCATCAAATCATGACAAAATAACAAAAAAACGTGCAACATGTAGATGCAACAGATGCAAAGCCTAGACAGACACAACAATCCCACAACGCACAGATGAGACAAATTATAAGCATTAAAATATATATATATATAATGTAAATAATGACTTTTATTTTGGATGCGATTAAGAGCACTTATTAAAATGCTTACATTTCCTTTGTGACTAAATAATGTCAATTATTTAAGTGTACTGTACATACTGTATGTATGTTTCAATAAGATAAATATTATAAATTAAAACAAGGGTTAATTTTATAGCTTTTATCTAAGCTGGAATACAAGTGATAAATATAACAAATAGAAATAAAAATAAATATTTGAGTGTATATATATATATATATATATATATAAAAACACATTTAAGATAATGATCATAAATGTAAATGAAACAATATTTTTGTTTATTAATTAATTAAATAATACATCTATAATAATCATAAATAAATAAATACATGACAAATACACAAACATGATATTTAATATTATATCATATAACCACTTTCTTACATTTATTAATTTATAAATTGATATTTTAATAATGATATAATATAATAATATACAACTGATAAATATAATCTCTAAAATAAAATGTATTTATATATATATATTTATAATATAATATATTATAATGTTTTATAATATAACAATTTAATTTTATGCAGGAATTTTTAAACGAATTAGAGTTAATGCATCATTAGCTCAGAAACATGTAAATGTCAACCTCTATTGACATCAATTTAGTCTCATTAGTCTGATCAGCTCATTTTAAATTAGGAAGTTGCCTTAGAAGTCAGCTGCCTATGTAGGGAGCCAATCGCAAGATGAACACTGAAACCAAGCGCGTCTACGAACGAGTAAAATCTCACCTTTGTCGCACGAACTCCATTTCCCCAAGACGAGCTCGCTCTGTCTTCCAGATCTACAGAGAGAAGAACACAAATCACATTCACAAACTCTGCTCAAATCTGCACTGAAATAAAAAACCCAGAGTCCTAATTAAATAAAAACAGCTACCATTCATTGTCTACATGTCAGAGCGTTTGTATTTCCCACAATCCTGCAGTAATGAAGGTCGAGCATGACATAAATGTGATGTTTACATTCGCACGGGTCTAATTCTAATGACGGAGAGACAATACAACATTATGCACTTTATAATGGCGGTAATTAACGACGCACATGCAGCTTCTGTCTTTACATTGTCTCAGGCTCTTTCTTCCCAAACGCTTTATTGAATCGCCCACCGCGCAAAAAAACAAACCCGCTTCCTCAAATCCTCTCCCACTCACAATGAGAGCTCAGTCAAAACACGCTCAGAAAACTTCACTTCAAAGTGGCCCTCGTGACGCCGGCGCATGAAAGACCCGCTCTTTGTTGAGACGCTCATTTATCGCAAAGTCAATAGCTGATAAAAGCCTCCGTTCGTACAGGCCTTCGTGACAAAGCGCTTTAAAACCAGCTCCGATGAACCTTGTAAAGCAGCAGATCTGTCATCGAGGACTGACTCAAAAGAGCCTCGAATCGACTCGTTAATGACATTCAGATCGCTGTCTCCTGATCACATTACACTCCAAAAATACAGAAATACATGTCAGTAAATATAAAATCAATTCAAATAAAAGTAAATTCAATTAAATAAAAAAATATATATTTTTTTTAATTACTTTTAAAATTATTTTCATGTCAATTAACATAGTTCCTAAATCTCATCAAGAACTCAGGTTTTTTTTATTTATTTCTATTATTATTTTACAAAAAATAAGGTTTAAGATTAATCACATCCAAAATAAAAGTTTTTGTGTAAATGTGTGTGTGTACTGTTCATTATGTGTCTCTAAATACAAATACATACAGTATACATTTTTTTAATATTTGCATGTATTTACTGTACATGTACATATTTCTGTTTATATATTTTGTGTTATATATTTATATATTTAGATTTTATTTTAAAAAAAAATTGTTAAATATATGCATGCATGTGTGTGTATTTATATATACATAATAAACATAAACAGCACACACAAATCTATATTATGTACACAAAAACTAATTTTGGATGCGTTATCATTTGACAGCAATAGTATATATATATATATATATATATGTGTGTGTGTGTGGGTGTGTGGGTGTGTGTGTGTGTGTGTGTGTGAGAGAGTGAATGTTATAATTTTTT
>JAUCMU010000007.1:236476-247954 GCA_032275025.1 Enteromius treurensis | reverse complement strand
GACCACGTGTAACCACACCAGCCCAGGACCTCCACATCCAGCAGGTTCACCTCCAAGATCGTCTGAGACCAGCCACTGAGACAGCTGCTGAAACAATTGGTTTGCATAACCAATTGTCACCTGACCTTAACCCAACTGAGCATGCATTTCACTCATTGAAGTTGGCCCACAAACAAACAGCAACTGAAACCGCTGCAGTAAAGGCCTGGCAGAGCATTAAAAAGGAGGAAACCCAGCATCTGGTGATGTCCATGAGTTCAAGACTTCAGGCTGTTATTGACAGCAAAGAGTTTTTAACCAGGTATTAGAAATGAACATTTCATTTTCAGTTATTTAATTTGTTCAATTACTTTCGTGTCCATAAAATGTGTAAAAAATGCTTTAGTTCTTTACATTTTTATGCAATCTCTTTGTTCAACCCACTGAATTAAGGCTGAACGTCTGCACTTTGACTGCATCCGAGTTGTTTCATTTACAATTCATTGTGGTAATGTACAGAACCAAAATTAGAAAAAAGTTGTCTCTGTCCAAATATTTATGGCCCTAACTATATATATATATAAATAGACTGTTTATATAAATATGTATGGACACAACAATCCTACAAACTGAAACTTACAAACCCTCAACATTTCAGCAGTATCTGCCAGCATCTGTTCAGACAATCTGTCTAGTTGAAAAACCATTCGAATGACCTCATCATGAGTTTTTATGTATTTTCAAGGTCAAAAGGTCTGCCACTTTATAGAAACTCATCCAATTACTCCGAGGAGTCAATGAGGACAGGTTGTGTTCCTCAAAAACCAAACCTGAACCACACAACGGCAAAAAGATGAATGTACTTTATACGACCCGACGAGACCACATCAGACCAAACTAAAGACCAGACCAGATCTTCAGACTCAGGTACAGACTATTTCCAAGCATCTCCGTCTGCGAGAAGAGAGTCGGATTTTCAGAGACTCGTTCAGCTCAGAGGGGCAGCGAGTCAATCCGTAACGCGAGTTCTGATCACACTTCAGAAGCAGACATATGCTAAAACATTAATGTCCTTCCAGAAGCAGCCAAGAGCGCCCATATCACCATTATCCAAACAGCAGAGCGACGCCAGGCGTTACGGCACCCCAACACACCTCCATCACACCCGGCCGACCCGTCCCACACACACACATATGGAGAGAAGAGTCTGACCACGTGTGTGAGAGCGCCGGGCTTTTAATAGCTCATCAACAAGATGCAAGTGACAAATAACAATATCGAGCGTGCGTGTGTGCATATGTGTTTTGTGTGTGTGTATGTGTGTGTGTGTGACATGTGTGGGCGACTCGTTTTTTGCTTAACGCTTTTACATGTGGGGAAAATCTAGCGGAGATGAGAAAAGAAACCAGGATCATATGAAAACAGAGAGGCTTTGGCCATGATTCAAAAGCCTTCCTAATGTCTCCCAAACTTCTGACTCGATGACGTCTCGCGATGCCAAATTTGGCGACACCAAATTCAAATTCCCAGAGCCGGCGAAGACGAACAATGTCAATCGCAAAATAATCAAAAATGATCTGTGCATGATGAGAAAAGCAATGTAAGTACAGTACAAATACAATAGAATAGAAATCATGCTCATTCTATATAATGCATTATATATAAATAATAAATGCATCTTTCAGTTAATTTTGAAGAACTACAATACCCATAATTCTGACGAGAGATCCACCAATCAGAGAAGACGCTGCTACCATGGAAACGGTTTTGGAAAACTATATAGAGCCTAATCGAGCCTCCTCTGGCTCTCGAACAATTTATATATTCATATAAATACAAATATTGTTCACCATTTTATATTGTACTGTTTTTGATTCGATCGATTAATTTGCAATGCATCATGGGTTACGTAGTTCTCTTCAAAACAGATGTTTATGATTTTCAGATACTTTCGAAATGCTTGGTTAGACTCATGACTCTTTACTGAAGAACGTCTTGTATGCATTTTTCAATATATACTGTACTAGGGCGGTTTTCTCTTTAGGTGAAATGTAATTTCTTTCTTTAAATGTTTTATTTATTTAAAAACTATAAATATTATTTAAATAAATATAAATGTATACATTTATTATTAAAAAATGTATATGAAAATGTAAATACAATAAAACATTTTTTGGAAGAAATAAGAATACAATTTTGCTAAGTGTTTCGGACATCATCTTGGTGCTATACAAAATTGTTTATTTAAAAATATATATAAATAATTTCTGCTTTGTTCCATAAATCGGGGCCGCTTCCCAGGAATGACAAAACTCTTTATGTCCAAACCTTTGATTATCCATGAAAGAGCTGTAGATGTTTGACTGTACATGTCTGTACTTGAGTTCACAACACACACAGAAACCAAGAGCCTATTCAAACGCTTGCACTCAGAGAACCTTCACAGCCATAACAAAATCGATTTGAGAGAGGTAAAGAAAGAGATGAAAAGGGAGAAAAAGAGACATCAAAGACTTCAGCGCAGCAGCAAACCAGTGCATCTCCTCGCAGGAATCGTTCCAAACCCATTCGACAGACCTTCTATTGTGGAGCAACAGAGGAGCTGCTCTGACAGTAACAAAGAGCCTGCTTCTCCGCACATTAAAACATATATTAAAAAGAATTATTGTATGTAAACTCGTATTGATTTTTTTAGGATACTATAAGGAAACTTTCATGGTATTTAATTTAATTTTCTGTCATTTGGGAGTTTAACAATGGCAGGAGAAAAAGCAAAGTGAACGTTTACAGTTCTGAAAATGTTACAATGTAACATCAATGTCTAATATAACTGTGAAGATAATGTTACAGTACAATATAATGTCAATGACCAATTTGTCTGTTAAAATATTGTTACGCTATATACTGTATATAATGTCAACAGCTGATATAATGTTTCAATATACTGTCATAATTCAAAACGGTCAAAATAATGTTTCAGTATAACGTCAACATCCAAAATAACAGTCAAAATAATGTCAATTAATGTAACAACATAATATCAGCGTCCAATTTAACTGTCAAAAACGCCAAAAAAATATAAAGTCAACATCAAATGTACCTGTCAATTAATTTTACAATGTCCAACATAACAGTCAAAATGATGTTATGATATAATATCAATGTTACATTAATGTCAATTAATACCAATTGTACCAATAATGCTACAATATAACATCAGCGTTCAAAATAATGTTACGATATCACCTCCTCGTCCAACACAATGGTCAAAATAGTGTTACAATATAACATTAGCATCCAAAATAAGTTAAAATAATGTTATGATATCTTGTCGACTTCCACCATAACTGTCAAAATAATGGTACATTTAAGTCAATTTTATCTTTTAACATAACATCAGCATCCAATTTTAATTAAAAAATGCCATAATATTAAGTCAACATCAAATTTAACTGTCAATTCATTTTACAATATAACTTCCAAAAGAAGTCAAAATAATGTCACGATATAATATCAACGTTCAACATAAGTCAAAATAATGTTAAGATATAATGTCAATGTTACATTTACATCACTTAATGTTGCGATGTAACGTCAACATCCAACATAACAATGTTCATATAGTCTTAGAGGTTTGGAAAAACACGTGTGAGTGGGAAATTTTAATTTTTGAAGCAAAAGGTTCCTTGAATAACAACAACTTTAGCATTTATAATTCCCAATGATGAAATGACAACTGAACAGAAAGAAAGAAAGACAGACAGAATGATGCAACAAGAGAGAGAAGGTCATGTTTTCAGTGCGTTGCGTGTGCATTGTGTTTGTCATTTTGGCATCTGCCGCAGCATCGCCTTTAAAACCCAAGGCCGTGTAATTCACAGTGACGAGCAGCAATAGCCATCACGCGTCTCTGTGGCTTTCTTCCTTCACCACTCTCTCTTTTCTTTAGAGAATATATCAAAACACGCCGCATGTGTGAAAGCGTTTGCATCTGTAAACAGGTAAACATTTTCAGTCTACTCATTTGCAGGAGCTTAGCATGGTGAAAACAATTTGTGCCGTTTGAAAAACCCTCTGCAAATGAAGCTTGAAATATTTTCTTAAAGTGCCGATATGTTTCATTCACACTTCGGTTTCAAATGCGCTAAGGAGGCTTCGCTGTTTCCCGTCAAGCGCTGGTCTCTCTCTCTTTGTCTGTCTCTCTGCTGAGAGCAATTTTCAGGGAAGCTTCACGAGAACACGCTCATTACAGCATCGAAACCGCATGCGGGGCTCTACTTGCTCTTCAGGTTAGTGTCAGGTTCAAACTCTAGCACAGGAGAAACTACGTCTCCGTCTTGAACACCTCGCCTCACTCTGCAGTGTGGAAACAGTTGTTCCAGAACATGTGTCAGAGTGTGTGTGTGCGCGCGCTGGAATTCTCGGCGTAATTAAGTCCACACACACCTGCCTGCGTCCAGACGCCAGGGTGAACTCAGCACCTGTTACCGTGGAAACCGAGCGGGAACCAGACAGGGAATTCCGTGAAATCCTGGATAAGCCAACGCAGGGATGGAGACGGAATAAACGAGTGTGAGAATGGAGACGTGCATATGTGATCACATATTAAATACAATACCATAGAAATGTATTCTTATTGGTTTTATAATAACACAAAAAATGTACTTCCAGATCCTGTGAAATTCCGGGACTGTTACAATATACTGTTTAATGTAACTTAAAATGATGTTACAATATTGCATCTTTTAACATCTTTTATAACTGTCAATTAATGTTCCAATGTAACATCAGTGTCCAATTTAAGTAAACAATTTCAATAAAATTTCCGCAGAATGTAATGTTAAATTAAAGTTACAATTTAAAATCAATGTACAACTGTTCAAATGATGTTACAACATAACAAAGATATTCAATACAACAATATAATGCCAATGCCAAATTTGTCGGAAAAAAACAATGTTATTAAACAATTGTAAAAATTTACACCAACATCCAGAATAAGTGTAAAAAAATTTTACAGTGTAACATCACAGTCCTAAATAACTGTTAAAATGATGTTACAAGGTAACATAAACATCCAAAGTAACCGTCAAAATAATGCTACAATATAACATCACTATCCAAAATAACTCAAAATGATGTAACAAAGCAACATCGACATCCAAAGTAACCGTCAAAATAATGCTACAATATAACATCACTGTCCAAAATAACTCAAAATGATGTTACAAAGTAACATCGACATCCTAAGTAACCGTCAAAATAATGCTACAATATAACATCACTGTCCAAAATAACTCAAAATGATGTTACAAGGTAACATCGACATCCTAAGTAACCGTCAAAATGATGCTACGATATAACATCACTGTCCAAAATAACTCAAAATGATGTTACAAGGTAACATCGACATCCAAATAATCGTTAAAATAATGCTACGATATAACATCACTGTCCAAAATAACTCAAAATGATGTTACAGGGTAACATCGACATCCAAAGTAACCGTCAAAATAATGCTACAATATAACATCACTGTCCAAAAAAACTGTCAAAATTATGTTACAAATTAACGTAAATGGGCAATACATCCATCAAGGTAATGTTATAATATAAGATCAACATCCAATAGAAAAGTCAAAATATT
The DNA here is from genome assembly GCA_032275025.1 of Enteromius treurensis. NCBI lineage: Eukaryota > Metazoa > Chordata > Actinopteri > Cypriniformes > Cyprinidae > Enteromius > Enteromius treurensis. Next base: position 242,328 of record JAUCMU010000007.1, on the reverse strand, counting down.
ATATCAACACAACATTATATACAGTCCAATATACAGTAACTGTGAAGATATTGTTACAATACAAGGTCAATATCCAGTATAACTGTCAAAACTGTGTTACGATATAACGTCCAAAATAATAATGACGCTCAAATGCACTTTTGCGTTCACTCTCTGTGAATAACATTCGCACCTCGTAGGAAATGCAGCTGCACGCATGAACGGTCAAATGCACTTGTTGGTCAAAAATGTCTTTGTTTTTGAGAATGAATGTAAACAGAGGCATTTCCAGGTGTTTCCCTGTAAACGCAGCTCCTGCTGTCTGTTAATATTACATTTAACATTAATTAAGCAAGAAACAGGAAAAACAGACCTTGTTTCTTGCTTTTTATTACTTTATCAATGTTTACTTGATACAAAAATACTTGTATAATGTATAAATGTATAGTTTTGAAATCAAGAAGTATGTTCAGTTACTGCATATTAGCTTTTGCTCTGGCATAGAGAAATACAAAACTACACGGTCATCTGAAAATCTCTTCATCCCATATGTGTGTGTGTGTGTGTGTGTGTGTCTGGTCTGTCAGTGTCTATAACAGAACACTCTGTGTTTACACTGAGCAGATCTCTGTCTTTCTGCTTTTCCCATTACCCAGCAGCCCCTCCTCCCTGCCCCCGCCCACCGGCCCGCCCACCCGCTGCACGCACGCACTAAATAACAGACCTCGTTTCATTGCTGCGCCCTGAACACCTGCAAAACTTTCAGAGGGAAAAAGGAACGAGCGAGTGAGTAAGAGAGAGAAAGAGAGAGAGAAACAAGTATGTTTGAACACAGCGGCCAGACAAAAGCCTTTCATGAGAGGGCACTTCTGTGGGAAAAACTCCTCACAGTGTCCGGTTACATTCCTGTCTGTCTCACCCTCTGTTTCTTAAAACAAAAACGCAAGAGTGAATTAAAAAAAAATGTAAAGTGCAGGTCAAATTTCAGCCCCAAATCAAAATGCACTAATATTAAATTCTTCTTTGCTTAGAGAAAATGAAGCACATTTTAAATAGTTTCATGCCAATTATCCCCCATACACTTATAACCACTATCCATCCAGACAGTTTACTCTTAGTTTTTTGCAATTCTTGTTACTTTTGCAAACTTATGCAAAAGTATAATGCTCAGATGTAATTAGAATTGAAGGATTAATGTGCTAAACTGTTATAAAAAGCAAATAAAAAGGCATGTTTTTTATTCATAGTTTTTTTGGACACAATACCTTGACATGGTTTTGTGCAAGAAATGCAATGAAAAACAAATTCAGAAGACCATAACCTTTGCGTTTCTGAACGCTTCTCTGCAGTCGGCCTCATACCTGCGGGTTCTGTACGATGTTTAAAGCGCCTAACCCCAGTGGGTTAGATTCCTGCTCTACGTGTCACGACACACACGCAAAGTAAACAGCTTCTTAAATACATATTTATTGGATAATTAGGACTGTAATTGGTTCAAGCTGTAACGAGACGGACGTTAAACCAGCAACTGCAGCAAAAATTAGCACTTGGAAAAACAGTAGCACGTACTGCCCACACCGCAAAAGTGAGAAAAACACACACACACACACACACACGCACACACACACACACACACACACACACACACACACAAACGTCAAACACACATAAACAAACACATAAAACACACGCAAGGGCTTTCTACGATTGCAAATGGTTTCAAGCACACGAGCATGCATGCATGCAAACGGCAGCCATAACCAAAGCACTGATGGAATGGAATGTCAATGGCGTCACACACACACACACACACACACTGCCAGATGTTCAACTGCCTTTTAGGAAAACCAAGATGAGATTTCCTCTCAACTTACACACACACACACACAGATAATCCGAACACTTCAACCTGACACTTCCTGAAATTCCAGTCATGCACGACAACATGTGAACAAGTGCAGGAATTTCACTGCAAAATAAAGCATCTTCTGCCCAATAGAAAAGTTTCAACTTCACTAGTGACAGAGCAATTAAAGTTTTTGCTTACACACTAAAAATGAATGCTTAGACCAAAGCCTCAATACCTAAACTTCTTGTGGCTTATCTTAAACACAGTGTAATCATAGCTAAAACACATTTTCAACAATTCTGTAACACTTATTGCGAAACCCTGCACACGTCATCTTACATTAGACCCTTCATTCAAAAACAAAATCACCTAATATCATTGGGAAAACACTCAAAGCAAACACCTGAAATCACTTTCACACAAAAACAGAGCACCGATCGGTCTGAGCCTCAGCACTACAAACAGACCTCAGGTCAGCCATTCTGAGAACTATAAAAAATAAAACAAAACAAAACAGATACATAGAACTCTAGATACTTTTGATGAAAAAAGTAGCAGCTTGATGAGCGTTCCTTTCGAACTCTGTATAGATATACAACATCAATGATACCAGTAACACACACACACACACAGACGTGAGACGCGTTAGCATTAGCTTCTGTCACCGCTCAATTACGGCGTGCATTACAGTGGCACATCTTCCAGCGGCACACTTGACAATATCCAAACAAGTCAGCCGTTTTAATTAAAAGTTCTCTGTTTCAACGTGCTCCTCACCTGCCGTGTTAATTACACACAGTGCTGCTGTTCCTCTGCCTTTATTTTCAGACGGCTAATTACACTTTTTTGAGTCTCTTCACCTTCACTTCTATGAGCAGGTGCGACGACAATACAAGGTGCGCTGTTCCCAGCCCACCACGACTCGTTAAGGACAAGACCGCTCGTTAACACGCGGACATCTAGCTGCTTAAACCTTCAACACCTCCGAGAAGTAATAGAGCTCGGAAAAAGCTCCAAAGTTATGCTTTTTAAAATGAGACAGAGTTGAGAAGTACTTCATCTGAAAATCATGAAGCTTCATTAAAGCGAAGAGTTAACCCAATACAACGATATTGGCCAGAACTTACTCTTTTATGAGGCTCAGATGAGACATTATTGAGAGTTTAATTGCTCCTTTAGAACGTCTGAGACATAATTGAGAACAACATTAAGTATTGAGGTTTTTACTCAATTGAAAATCATGAAGCTTCATTAAGAGATAATTCAATGAAATTTTAATGTTTGGAAGTTGCTCTTTTTTACTACAATGACCAGTCCTGAAACCCATGATGCTTTGTTATTGGAAATAGCTAATTGAATAAAATCGTATTGCTCAGAAGTTGCTCTTTCATAACATATGAGACATAAATATTTCTCCCAAAGTAGGCAGGTAAACATGGCTGATCGTTTGTAGAGAAATGTTTGAGTTCATATTGAGGTCTCAGACGTTGAGATCTCTGCTGAAACTCTACAGGTGATTCACGCAATTCTAATTTTGTTTATTTGTATAGCGCTGTTCACGATACCAACATTACATTTAGGAGTAGGTTAGCAGTGGTGACTATGACAGAAATTTGTGACAGGTTTTGTGGTCCAGGGTTAAAGTTTGCTCCAAAAAGTGTGTTCTGATGCCACAGAAGAACCCTCTTTGAACTTTGTTTGAACAGTTTTTAAATGAACCATTTTAAAGAATGTTTTTTATCATAAATTGGTTACACTTTATTTTTACAGTTAATCATGTTAGTTGCTGATTAGCATGCATATTAGTCAATTATTAATGCTAATTAAGCACATATTAATGCCTTCAATGCAAAAAATGCCAAAATATTCTTAAACTTAAATTCTTAAACTACAGTAAGAAGGATTTTTTAGACATGGAAAAAATAAGTAAAAATTAAGTGCATTTTTACTTTCAAACAAGCAAAATAATCTTGTTTTCTGTTTGAAATAAAAAATTTTAGCTTATCCCACTGACAGCATATTTTGGTTGTTCTAAGCAAAACGTCACTTAATTTTGACTCATTTATTCTGAAAACAAGACAACAATTTTTACTTGTTTTAGAAACAATTTTGGCAAAAAATTAAAAACTTGACAAATACCTTACTACCTATAAACTTAAAACGTATAAATGTATCGCTGTGTTTTTTTTTATTCCAGCTGTGTTTGCAATAATTCGACCGTTAAATATATGGTTACAACATTTTAGGCTTAAATTTACAGTTAAATACCGTAATTTCATTAACTGATGTAATGTTAATATACCAATCTATTAAAGTACTGAAGTCTGTTTTGTACCTTTGAAATACACTGATATATATATATATATAGAGAGAGAGAGAGAGAGAGAAGATGCTCAGAGTCATTCATACAAACACTAAACACCATCATTCAGAGACTCACTGAAATATGCAATAAACATTCATTTAACAGCATCACATGTAAAATACAACCCTAATAAAGAAAGAAAAACTAAAAAACATAGTTATTTAAAAAAAAAAACATAATTCTGGCAATGTCAGGTTACCGTTTAATTTATCATTGACCATTTAACAGCTTTCTACTGTAGCATTTTCACAGTGCAGCAAATGAAGAATTTACTGACGTCGTAGTTAATAGTTAACAAGTGTTACCTATATTGTGTCACCAAAACCTTAAAAGGTTTCTCTGAACCACCGATATCAATAAAAAAACTTTCATTTCACTGCTCAGGAACCTGTTTTTGTTTGAACCTGTTTAGGAACCTATTGTGAACGACAGCATAAGATCAGCAACATGTGATGGGTGTTTCCCATCAATCCTCATTACCCACAATGCACTTTGGCCCTATTGTTGTTTCACAAGGCTGCTGAATCACTGCAGACAGTGGCGTCTTTAGTCGGTACACTTTCCCAGGCCGTATTTTTACTCATTCATTACGACTCCGGCCGGGACGGGATCAGAAACGACACAGTCCAGTTCAGGCTTTGTGCAAAACAAATAAAACAATAACACTCAATTATACGGACGTGAATGGAAGTGAACGGATTGAAGCGGATCGCCGGCCTGCCTTAACCGAACCCGACAGATGGAAAGCGGACTATATTACCCATCACGCACCAGATTAGATCAGACTGGACCCCACTACCTGAACTAAACAAGACTCTAATAGAAAAGCCCTTAGATAAAGCACAACCAGCAGATCTAAGAGTAAGTGAAGGTGAAAAGCAGCCTCCTTCGTACTCAGGAGACCGGCGAACAAAAACAGGAAGTAGCTCTGCCTGCACTTCCTGTCAGACTTCAGTGTCTGTCCAAAACAACAGGAGCTCTGCTCACTCGGCCTTCAACATCAACCTGTTTACAACATCCACGTTCATCTGCTTTAATTGCGCATATATTTTCCTCTTGATGTTTTGGACGTTATAAATAAAATATAAAAAATAGAGTATTTGAATTGGCAAAAAAAGAATTCTCCTATAAAAGTGCATTAGAAATAACCCTAAAACAAGAAGCGTTTATTTGAGCCACAAAAAGATACGTTTATTTTTGTTTAACGCCATGTCAGGTTATTTTCATGGCAAAAACTATATTAAAAAATCCAAGTATAACAAATACAATAAAAACCAGCGAACAAACTAATTAAAAAAGTTATATTACATTAACATTTAATAAAAATACTAAAACGTTCACTTCGTAAACAAGTTTTCTACATACATTAAAATCTGTACGATATGATAATACAATAATTTAGAATGCGATTGTATTATATGTATGCTAGATTTATGCTTAAAACAACGTTGGATATGGCGGGAAAAAAGTTAATAATAAATACAATGTAAAACAGCTTGTTTGAGGATGCTAAATAATAAAACAAATCCTAAACTAGTGTTGGGTTGATAGACGATGCCATCGCCGATGCTACCCTGCCAGATTTCCTACCTCCCATTAAAAAGTAGGTAGTACAATTTAACAACAAAAAATGCTACCTGTCAAATTATGTTTTATTAA
>JAUCMU010000007.1:217938-236376 GCA_032275025.1 Enteromius treurensis | reverse complement strand
TACACCTACCCCGACCCTAAACCTACCCTTACAGTAATGAAGACACATTAAATATTGTTGTTCAGGGTGAGAAAAAAAATTATGCTATATTGACGTGCGCGTGCGCAGTAAACCCGGGTAGGAAAATCTGGCGGGTAGGAAAAAATGTCAGAACACCTGCATCGCGATGCTCCGCCCCGCCACAGCAGCAGCAACCAGCTCGCGAAAAACACACTTAATTTATGGCGGCAAATCCATGGCATTAATAAGCGAGCGCACAACTGATGCTGGCGAGAGGAAAACAAACCCTCGCGCGCGCTTGATATGTCATCCGCGCGCAATTCAAGCACTCGCGCACGTTCATTCCTGCACTCAATCCTCTCTCATCTGCTCGGGCGAACACTGTATTTTTTGTCAGTCGTGGGGCGGGGCTTGCTGTTTTAGTTACAACTAAACCGCCCCCCATACCCAACCGCCGCCTACAGCGACGACGATGCCATCGTTCATCGCAATGTTTCACATTAGACATCGTACGATGCCAAACTGGTTGACACTACGTCGTTTAATACATTAATATATACTAGTTTTATCAAACGATTAAAGGATTTTGTTTACATCATATATGTGTGTGTGTGTGTACCGTTTATAGTTATTATGTATATATAAATATAAACACATGCATGTATATACTTAAGAAAAACATGTTGTTTATATATATATATATATATATATGAATATGAATATATAAATGTAAATACATGTAAATATCTTCAAATATATACTGCATGCGTGTGTCTTTATAAATATACACTGTACAGACATATATTATGTAAACAAAAATGATTTTATTTTGGAATGCGACAGCACTTATGCATACAAAATGCTTATTGTTTACATTTATTAAATATTTACTACTTAAAGACAATTGCGGTAAACCCTGTAGTTTTTAAACTCAACAGTAAACTGTCGTGTCAAAAAATAAATACAGTAGAGGACTTGACTGGATCACGAAAACGAAGGGAATATAGAACGAGGGAAGGAGAAAAACCACTGAAGAGATAGAGTTCTTCGAGTTCTTTGACATAATAGCATGAAGAATCATTCACAGTGAGTTAGGCGACACCAATTAAGAAAGTAAACAGAGTCCCTCGTGACATAAGCGCTAATCAACATGCGGCGAATGTTGCGTCTGCACCCGTCCCAAACCGTTCCAGCACAAATAGGTCTAAGAGCCCCGATTCCAGGTCAAACTAACAGCGTATGAGAGCCTTATCAAAGCAGCGCAGAGATAAAGAGCAAGAAACATATTCACAAACACACACTCGCAGACGTTTAATCACAAAGGAAGTGGGCTACAGGACACAACAATGTCAACAGAGCGCTGGGAAACTAACCCTGCTGACGTAACTCTGTAGGACACACAGGACACCAGCGCTGTGTTAAACAGAGACCAGACGCAAACAAGTGAAGAAAACAACAGAGGCTTTTGTGGCGCTGAAGGCCCCGTTCTAAAGGGCCGTGAAGGGCCGCGCTGTCATGAAATTAACTTCTTAGAAGAAGCATTCACCCTTAAGAGAACCATCTCTTTCTTACCTTTTTATAACCTGAAGAACTCCTACCTGTTCTCCTGGCATAAACGTACCTGGGTGCACTTTTTTAGCGAAAATATGTACCAATAAGTACATATCATTGCTGTTTCCAAAAGAAATGAACACCTTTTATTCCTTTTCACACAATTACTTGTTATGAAAACAGTATTAATATGCTAGGATATTTGAAAATTGATGCTTTTGAATGTTATCATCACATATATCCAGCTTCATATCTATGTGTTTTCATAGATATGTTCGGTAGCTCACGGAGTACAGAGATGAGCTGCGGTTCAATCCTGTGTAACTACGCTTCAACAAAACCATTTACATCTGTGGAAAAGGAAGCTAAAAATGGGTAGGTTTAGGGTTGGATTTGGTGTAGTGCATATTTCCAGCATGACAGAGCTTTATTTCAATTGTGAATAAATACCTATACAAGCGTGCCAGGTTTCACGTATTGAACCTGTGTTTTAACGCAGTGAAAAGTGCAGTAAGGCACGTAAAAACAGTGTTGCAAAAAACGTGCACGGAGGAACATTATGAGACCGGGTTGCTTTTTTCATCACAAAGAAGATTCTTCAGATGTTAAAAACTACATTTAGAAAGAGATGTTTCTTCTGTGGCATCATGAAGCACCTTTTTTTTTTAAGAGCGTATGTGTGAAATATAATACAAATTTAATCTAAAATATCATTAATATTTTTTTATAAAATATATATACTTTTTTTTTTCATTTAAAAAATCATTTTCCATTTTAATATTTGTTAAAATGTTTTTTTTTTTTTCCTAAGATCAAAGTTCAATTTTAGCATCATTACTCCAGTCTTCAGTGTCACATGGTCCTTCAGAAATTCAGATTCTGCTGCGATACATTTCTGTGATACATTTCTTTCCAGGATTCTTTAAAGATTGAAAATTCAAAAGAACAGTGTTTATTAGCATTCACATAAAAGTCTTAATATGTCTCTTTGGACCAATTTAATGCATCCTTGCTGAATTAATGTATTCATTTCTTTCTATATTTTCAATCTCACTTACCCCAAACTTTTGAATATATCACGGTTTTCAAGAAACAATATTGAGGAGTTTTCAACATTAATAAAAATCTGAAATGTTTCTTGAGCTGCAAATCAGCATATTAATATGATTTCTGAAGATCATGTGACACCGAAGACTGGAGTAATGATGCTGACAATTCAGCTGTGCATCACAGAAAGATATTCACATAGAAAAAACTGTAAAAATATTTCACAATTTTACTGTATTTTTGTTCCAATAAATGCAGCCTTGGTGAGCAGAAGACACTCTTTTAAAAACATTTGACCAGTAGTATACAATGTAGGATATTTGAAATGTCAATCTCACTAAGGGGGCATTTTTTGGAAGTATCTGGGGCATTTTCAGTGTCATTTTTGCCCTGAGCCCTGGTTAAATTTACTTTCAGCAAGAAAAAAAACAGCAGTGAATTTGGGACAGATGGTATAAAATACAGTCAGAGGCCAGAAAATCAGAGCAGCTGAACAAAAGCAGCAGGAACTGAAGATCCTCTTGATCAAGGATGAACTGATTTCTTATATAAAGCAGAGATAGTTCACCCTGTGCCTATTGACATCTGTGAGGTCATCCTGGGAACTCAACTCATCAGTGAGACAATGAAAGTGAAGTGAGATTTTCCCCACAGCGCTGACGTAATGCTGCCGTCCTGGCATCTTTTCTCTGCGAGCTCAGCGTGACGTCTCTAGACGGCTAATAATAAAGCACAAGCATTCTTAGCATAGATACTACAGCGTTTGGAGGAACTCGAGTGGCCTGAATGACAAAAGTGCTTCACATTTTCATGTTCATTCAAAGTTCAGAGGATCTGATTGCATGAAAATTTAGACTGATTGCTGTTAAAATGCATTTACTGTTTATCTGACAGAAACACTGATGAGTTCGGCACAAGGCATTTTAAGTTTCCTACAAGCAAAGAAACAAACAAAAAAAAATTGAGCAAAAAAAAAAAAAAAAACTTACTATAGTGACTTTTATCCTAAACCACCAAAAAAATATTTTTCAAAATGTATTTATTTTGTGAAAATAAATAAATGCATTTAAATAACTGTAAAAAAAAAAAAAATTGTAATTAATTATTTATAAAAAACAATTACGTCTCATTATATGAATTTGAGCATTAAAAATATACAGCATAAGTGCAACAATTAATCATTTTAGTGCTGATAAACGATTAATCGCAATTAATTGCATCCAAAATAAACGTTTTTGTTTACAGAATGTGTTTGTGTTGAGCATATTTATTATGTATACACACAGTTATATTTCAAACATATTAACAAGTAAATATTTATATTATATAAGAATATAATTAATAAATAAAGCATAACATTTCAGGAGTTCACTCTTCCTCATTAATAATCGAATATTAAATAATTGTGTTAGGCATGCTGTCCGAGGGCTGAGAGCTCGGCGGACTCCGAGCCCTAGGGATTTTAACCCCTTGGTTGGCGAGGGTTGGACTGAGTTCGGCGTCCGGCCCGAACCCCCGAGAGGAAGGTGAGGGGTTAGGGGAGGCGGAGGGATGCAAAGAACGTGATGCCAGAGAAGAGGAGTTGGCTCTATTTAAAGGAAAAACCTCTTCGCTCTGATAGGGTCATCAGATAATAGGCTGACTGGGGAACGAGCCGTGATTAATCATCTGCGCTTCTCCCGAAATTTGTTTATCAACAGAATCCTTCTAAAATGCATCCATGCATATGTGTGTGTGAATTTAAAAATCGGCACTTGAAACTTTGCACAGCTGGTATAAAACATATGTGTGTTTCTGTGTATTCAAAGTCATGTGATGCCAGCATCCATAATAAAAAATCATCTTAAAAGCATACAGAGATCCCCGATTTGACTTTTGGATGACTTCAGGAGATCACACAGAAGGCTTCTGCATTGCAAGTTTTGTCATTTCGACCTGAAAAGTGTGTTTGAGGAGTACACTTTCAGCCAACTTTATCTCACACAACCAAAAAAGCAGTGCAGAAATAACCCCAGCAAGTCAAAGGCCTGTAAACCAGACTATTATAAGCCGGCTCATTATTAGCATTAGATTGCAGCAATAATATTGCTATTACAAGCTAAAAACGCTCATTAATTCCTAATCTCGAGCACAATTAAAGGGTTTGATATTCGTCTGCATCTCTCCCCCTCGCCGCCTCGGCTCGCTACGAGAAAGACAAAGCCGCTCTGAAAGGTGCTGGATTGTGGGAGGAGAAATCTTCTTCTCTCTCTTCATCTTTGCGCTTAATGCAATCGCCGGCGCTTGACTGACAAGCATAACCAAAACAGAGCGATGCAAATAGCAGCAGGCTTTGCGCCCGGCGCTTTTTTTCGGCCCGTTATTAAAATAACCCCACTTTTTCAGCGTGGCTTAATAAGCTACGGCTGTTAGCAGAACAAACGTACACGCCGGGCCCTGTATCCGAAATCTCTGAGACTGGCACGGGATGAGCTCTACGCGAAATTTAGCAGCGTGCCCACACGCTCCTGTTATTTATTTCTTACGCGCCGTTCTCTTTCCCCTCGATTCACACTTCTCCCAGCGTTTTCCGAGCCAAGTTGCATGGCAACAGAGTAGCTGTAGTTTGCAGACCCCCCTTCATCCTCCGACTTTCCAACAGCGAAAAACTGCGACACAATTCAGGGCGAAAGCACAGGAACCGAGGGGCAAAGGGAGGGGGGCGGCATGCAAATGATCGAACCCTAAACAACCCTCAAGTCTGAAGAAAACAATAGCAGGCATTGAAAACACCAAGGCCGCGACTAGCCAAACGCCGTCTCTGCCCTCCATCTGTGCATTCGGATCACTACTGCAATGCATCTGAAAACAAATGCACGCTTTTAAAAAACACGGTTACTTCCCGAACGCACCTCCAGGGTCAAGGTCATTGCTCTTATTTATTTCTTTCTTTTTTTGCGGATGCCATTATTTGCAACATTGATCCGAGGAGGAATTACAAATGTCAGGTTTTATAAAACGTGCACTTTAACAGTGCAAATCTAAGGAAGCCTGCAGGTGCAGAATCCATATTGCACGAATTATGCATGAGCGTGTTTGTGCAGAAAACAAGCCCGATGCCGTCGTCAAACCCAAACATCTGCCACAACAATCAAACTCGCATCACAACGCAAAATTCTCACACACCTGAAGTTTGCACCTTTTCCCCACACACACACACACGCATGCATTGCATATTTAAACCGAGCTTCTAATCACTCGGTGGGCCGTCACACAAAAACACACAAGGCTGGGTTGCATTCGACATACTTGAGCCAGAGAAATGTCCGCTTCCCAGAGACGTGGGTCCGTTCTTCCCGCTGCTGACAGGAGGGGAAAACATCTACAAAACAATCATGACAACACATTAAAAACTTTCACAGCCTGCCCTGAATCAGAGAATAGAAAACACACACAGGTTAAAAGCATCCCAAACATGCCAATCACAGCATAATGCATTGCTTTAGCTCATAAATGCATGCAATTTAATATGCTTAACCTACGTTAAACTCGATTGCAATGTCAAAACCAAGCCAAATTGCAGTGTCCTGAGTGCAGAAACTAGCCTGACTGTCACTTCTGCCTCTGTCTGTCTGAATGGAGTCGCTGCACGCAGACAGCTGGAATATTTTTGGATCTGTGGCTTCATAAAAACACATTTCCTGAGTGAAAACTTCCCAAAAGCATTTCTCACAGGATGCACATTTTGCTCTCTCTCTCTCTTTTTACTGAAACAGATTGTAGAATCTACTCTAATCTCACGTGCCTTGTCAAAAAAAAAAAAACATTCTGATGGAATTCCTGTCAGAATCTGGAAGAAATCCTAATGGGATCGGTTCTAGAATTCCAGCAGAACAGAAGTGCATTAGGAGTGACTCCAAATTACAACGACGAGGAATTCCATCAGATGCATTTCATTTTTTACGGTTCAACACAACATTTATATGAATCTATTAAAGAAAAGGGAAAAAACACAAGAAAAGACTGAATAAAGTGGGATATACTACCATTGATGTGGGGAACATTTTCAAATCGCTGTTTCGCATCTATAAGACAACAGAATTACTAATGCAACATCACATCTATCAAATCCACACAAGCTTTTTTTTTTTTCAACTTTCTTTCAGATTTCAAATGCAATTTACGCGGCGCAAGAAAAGTCATCTTACAAGACTTCTACTGAATCATTTGCGCGCAGAAACACAATGAAATGTGACAAAACGAAACAAAGTGTGATCATTGACCTCCGGCGTGCAGAAGCGCGAAGTGACTTACCGCGCTGAAATCCAGCAAATCGCTCAGTTCTTTATCCGTCCCTAGCGCGGCCATTCTCTGATGATGATGATGGTGATGATGATGGTGATGATGCATTTTTAGAAATATCACATAAACCTAAAAACATGGAAACAGATCGCAATGAGAAAACACCCGATCAGGAGGAGCGTGTCTGATCTTCAGAAACACACACATACACACACACGCACGCACGCACGCGCACGCACACACACACACACGGACCCACGGAACGATCGAGCCCCAAAAAATCCACTCTGCGTGAAAAAGACACCGTGCTTCAGAGCAACATTTCGCCACAAGGTGAAGCGGACGCGCAGGTGTCCGGCCGCGAACAAAGTCTCTCCAAGTGTCCCTCCGGCTTCAACAATCCCGATCGAGGCGCGCGTTCGCGAACGGAGGGAGAATGTGGATTAAATAAACACGCGGATCAGCCCGCGACGTGTTTCTCTCGGCTCCTGGAGTGTTTTATTGACAGAACGGCGAAGTAGCGTTCCTCCGGATCAGCGCGCGCTCGCAGCCATCTACTGCACGAGCGCTCCGAACAGACGCGGCGCGCGAGGAACAGCACAACTTTGACTGCCACGACCTGACAGAGAACGCTTGCTTCGAGACAGAAGAGTTTTAGCGATCGTTTCATATTTGTGCGCGCTACGTGGAGAACAAATGACAGCCGAAGGAAGCTCAGAGTCAACTTTGGGTCACTTCGTTTTTTCCTAAAAATAGAGAAAAAACGCTTTAAATCACTTCCGAGCTTTACACTAAAGTGATTTTAAAAAATCACATAAAAAGAGAAAAATTATGTATTAATAGAGGAAAATATTTGAAAATATTAGCAATTGTTTCATATTTGTGCACGCAGCGTGAAGAGCAAATGACAGCTGAAAGAAGCTCAACTTTGGGTCTATTGAAATGAATAGAGCAAAAACCTGAAAAATGTATTTTGATCTTTCCATTAAAAAAAATAATAAAGTAAGAAAAAATAAATAAAATAAAAATAAAAAAGAGAAAAATATATCATAAACAATAAATATATTTATAGTAATAGAAGAAAATGATTTTAATTACTTTTTAATCACATTTTGAGGTGTTTTAATAAAATAAAGAATTCAAGAAAAATAAAAAAGAGAAAGAAATGGTTGCCTTTGACCTTTCCAGACGCTGACATAAAAAATGCATAAATAAAAAATAAATCAATTGAAAAAAAATAAAAGACAGAAAATGAAGAGTAAAAAATATATTATTGAATAGGGGGGGAAAGCGTTTTTAATCACTTTTGATCTTAAAAAAAAATATATATATATATATATATTTAAAAAATGAGAACTAAATTCATGAATTTGATCCTTTAATGTAAAGGCTTGGCTCTCATGCATATGTACATAACTAATAATAAGCAGGTAAAGCTGGTCTTCTAACATGATTTTAGGGAATAAAACGCTTCATACCGAAACAAAGCACTGCAGCATTTTCCCAAACACCTGTAGTGCTGCAACAGATTGTGTTGCATAAGTGGAGATGAATTGAGTTTTTTTTTTTTTTCAAAGTCACATTGCAGATAAACACACATCAACTCAAACTATAGTTTACGATGCACACAAAAACTAAATCGGTGATCAGAATCTGGTATTGATCCATCGGGGTCATCATTTCTTCATCCTTGTGTTAAATGCATCGTTATGCTTTCATAACAAGGGTTTAATATGGCTGCATTGGTGGAAGATGCACACGGGCCTCATGAAACCCTGCAGAGGAGTCTCTTTAAGAGGTCTGATGGGTCACTGGAGTCCATTATTTCACACACCTGCGCCGAAACACACTCATCAGTGTGCTCGGCACAAACACGAGGAGCGAAGAGCCTCACGTTCACGTCCGACAGAGTCCAGTCATGAGGGCCAGTCCTGCATCTGTCAGACAGCAACCTGGAGCTTTTAATCATCTCCACAAACATATTTATCAGACTAACCGCACACATCACTTATAAAGCAATTATCTTATTATGAAACGCTCCTCCAGAAATGTGTTTTAAACTACTGATGCTGTTCAGGTGGGTCAGGACTCAGGAAACAGATCTGTGACTCAAACAGCATCACTTCCTGTTTGAATGCAGCGCCTCCTGCTGGTTTTGCAGATACTGAAGTTGTTGATAAAGTTATTGCTTTTTAGTTATGAAGTGATGCAATCTGCAGAAGTGACAGCGTGTGTTGTTTGTTGCATCACTGAGGAATAATATCGAACACAAAAATCATCTGGTCATTTCTGTGCAACGTCATATGGCCTGAATTTAATGCACTGTACGGAGTGCAAGAAGAGAGAAAAAATACATTTGGGTGAAAAGCTAATAATAGAAAACAGCACCACAAATAATAATAATAACAAAAAAATTCATGAATTGATCCATGGCCATTATTGGAACAAAAACCACATTCTCTAATGACATTAAATAATAAAAAAGCAATATATACTGACTTACTAAAATTAAAATCTCTATAAAAAAAAATATATATATATATATATACATAGAGTAAATATACAGATTGGGTGTGTTTTTTTTTTGTTTTTTTTATTATTATTTATTATTATTTTAAATTAAAAAAAAATATGAAAAAAATGTTACCCAGCCAAACAATAAATAAATAAAAGAAAAAAATAACATATCATATAGCAGATCAGATATAGCAGATTTTCAGGTCAAAAGCATTGTTCTCCATTGACAAATATTCTAAAAAGCTATGTATTTTTGATTAATAAAATACATATTCATGAATATTATATAGAACTCTAAATAAATATTTATAAGAATATTTTTGTTTTTATAGTAGATGTTTTACCAGAGTCTCTTTTTAAGTGTGAAAGTATTGTTTGGACTGAACAAATAAATAAATGAAATAAATTAATAAACAAACTAATTGAAACATGGTTTAAAAGCTAATAGAGCAGTGCAAAAATGTTTTAGATCCCAAAATTGGTCACAGGATCTACCCAAACCAGGTAGTGAGGGTTAGGCTGGTTAGTTGTTTTACACTGATCTTACAACTACAATAGTATAAAGCTAAATGCATCCTTATTGACATTCAATGGGAAAAAGGGACACATTGTGCCTTTATTAAATATAAGTATACATAAAACAAATACATTATTGTATACAAATATAAATAATATATAAGAATATTTTAACACATTACTGGAGCTGATTTTTTAGGCTATTAAAAGTATGAATTAGAAGCATGTGAACTACAGTATTGAGAGGAGGTTATGTAGCATTATGCGTTATGAAGCATGATAAGAGCCACAGGGATTGAAAGCAACGGGCTGCAGCTGTGGGAACAAAGAGCCGTGTGGAAACCGATTGTGAAACTTCACAAAGATTCCTCCCCGATCATGCAGAAATGCCACAGTAATCAATACCGGCAACGGTCTGGAGTTATGAGAACTCAGAGGGTTCGTATGTAAATTCAGCTCAGAGGTGTTCATCGATTTCTGTCAGCTCTGAGCACTGAACAGGCCAAGTCTGGTGCGTGATACATGCAAATAGTGATAAGCATATAATCATGAACAGCGAGGATAGCAATCCCATCTCTTCTGATACTGACACCATAAAGGACAGTCACAATCAAACAGTATTTTGGTGTGAATTCTCCCCCAAAAAAATGACTTAAAGGAGCCGTTCACGCAAAAATGAATTTTAGCAGAGCCATTCAAGATGTGGGTGAGTTTGTTTCTTCATCCGATTTGGATGTTGAGTCTTTGAGTCAGTGTCTCAGCAATGGATGTGAATGAATGCCGTCAGAATGAGAGTCTAATAAAAGCATCACAATAATCCACATCACTCCAGTCCATCAATTAAAGGTGATGTGATTTCAAGTTTTCCTTCTCTGTGTCACAAGCTGTTAGTGCAGAGATAAGAAAACCATATTCTTTATAAAAGTTATGACTTGTCCACATCCCCCTAAACACTGTCACAGAGTGGGTTTATTTTCAAATGTTTCCGCAAAGAAAGAAGGCGGAGCTATTATTCTGGCTGTAGTGTTCCCATGATACGAGTACATTTTCAGCACATTTGTGGCATATCTATTTTAATTTGAGGCTGTTTCTCAACTAAAGCATCACATGAGTTTACAGCTGCTTTTACGGGGTCTTTTTCGGAGCTTGACAGCTATTTATTTCATGAGACATGACGATGAATGAATACTGGTTTTGCTTGAACTGTCCCTTTTAGCAAAGCAAATAAAGCAAGTTCCTCCTGAGGAGATGGAGATTAATGCACTTTCTAAGTCTCTTTCTAAAGCACACAATGCTAAAACATCTTAATTCTGACACAATGAGGATGCACACTAAGCTTTTAAGCCTGTGACTCTCCATGTCTGGAGATGGCGCAGATACACGGTAAAGCAGATTTGAGATGTCCTTTATTATCTGCGCTTGTTCAGGAGCAGATCTACAGGCGATGTTGATGTGTAACGGGAAGGTCTCCTGTGTTCGAGGGGTTAAAGGTCAGGCTGATTTAATCATGGATCAAATGGATTTCCTGCTCGTTAGCATCAGGCCGGGTCTATCTGGGTCAGTGGAATTACTGCGGGAAGTGTTTGGATATCATACCGCAATTAGTGATTAGATGAGAGAGGATTGAAAACACACGTCAGAGATCTCTGTGAAGCATTAGCGGTCATGTGATGGACAGAAACCAGAGGACCACATTGATCCCGGCTTATTCTGAGCTTCGTCTATCAGAAACGTGTGGGTTCATGGTGAGATCTCTTACTGGGGACGGCAGACGTCTGTGTGCTAGACGTGCGGAGCTCAGTCTGAGACGCTGTTGAGATCTCTTCTGAAACACAAAACACATCCGAGATTATTTTGAGGGTTTTTTTAAAGAACAAATAAAGCAAGTTTAAGACTCAATTTGTTGTACGTTAATTTAAATTCATTTGAGGAGAAAAAAGTTAAACACTCAACCTAATTTTATAGTTTTACACATTTGACACACACACACACACATACATTTGTGTGTGTGTGTGTGTGTAAAATGTGTACATATTTAAATGTATGTATATAAAAAAAAAAACGATTAAAATATTTTATTTATTTATTGTAATATATAAAATACATTTTGTATATTAAGCATATTTAAATTATATATATAATTTATTTTTTTATTATTTTTATTATTATTATATAATATTATTAATATTAATATTATAATTAATATTATTATTATTATTATTATTTTTAACGATTTTTATTTATAAATATGGTGACACTACGACTTTTCCCTTAATAAATTCTTGATTTGCAGCTCATTAATAGTTAGTTATTGAGTTTAGGTGGGTAGGATTATGGATGTAGAATAAGGCATTAATATGCTTTATATGCACTAATAAATGGCTAATATTCTAGTAATATGCATGCTAATAAGCAACTATAGGTGTAACCGTAAAATAAAGTTTCCAATAAAATGTAAATATAAATTTGTTACAAATAAATAATGAAAAAAAAGTTATATATACAGTATATATATATATTTATACACAAAAAATTATATAAAATACATTTATATTTAGCATATTTAATTTATGCATATAATTAATATACATAAAATACCAAATTAATAGCATAATATCTGTATATTCACATATATTTATTCATATACTCTTTTACTATACATAAAAATATGTAGGCCTACACATAAAATACATATAATGAATATACTTACTTTATATTTCACATATAAAATAAAGTGTTTTATAAAATATAATACTGAATAATATTATTAATATAATACAGGGAATTATATTTTTTATTATAAAAAATCATTATAAAGAATTTGGTTGCGTGAGAACTTTAGCAGATGAAAGGGAGCGAGTTGTTCTAAAGAAAGGACACTCTGTCCCAAAAGTCGCTTGAGAAAAAGAAAAGGCAAAAGGGGAGTTTGAAGGAACAGCAAATGCATTTTGTGGAATTCCTCTGGTTTTCCAGTTTGCAGGGGAGAGAGGCAGGAATGATGACATAAACACAGCTCACAGCTTTCCTTCACAAAACACAGTATCTGCCAAACACCTGTGGCCTCGGCCGAGGGGCATCGAAACGCTCTTAATACTCTTTGATTTTCTTCATTTACAGATCGGGTTACAGTGCATTCCTCCGGACAGAAAAATTCCCATCCCGACCTCCCCGAGTCCAGCTGGGGCATCTTCACATCGCAATTAAAACAATGTGTCTAACAGACCTCTGTCATTCCTCAGCAGCGGTCGGCCCACAGCCTCTGTGTGTGTGTGTGTGTTTATCCCACAAATGTGTTATTGGACGCTGAATGCCAAGCAGATGGTCCTGCGGTTGGTACAGGTGCCACAGGCTTCACAATCAAAAAAACCCTAGCCCGAGTTCAAGTGCGGGGCACATCCGCTCCTCAAAGAAAAACAGGATAGTCTAAATGAGAGCAAAATCAAACCATGCCTCATTTAAGACTCAAAGACCAGAGCTGAAAGCTGCTTACTAAAATATTTCATAAGCTAACATGTCGACACTATACTGGCCTATTTACTGAGCACATGCATTCTAATGCATATAATACAACAACGACTTCATAAATACTCAGTACAATAATGCCCTGGTAATGTTTTGGAATTGGTATTTGTTTTTAGATAAATGTATTGTTCAAAACTTGCAAAGATGCATTAAACAGATAAAAAGTGAACTTTATAATCTTACAAAAATAATTGTGTTTTTAAAAAAATGTTGCAAAAATATGTGAAGACAAAAATGTAAAGCAGCACAATTGTTCTTTATACAAACTACATTTAAAAAGAAATAACAATCATTTCAAATTGTAAAATCATTGCCAATTTTTTAACACGCATCTCAATATTTTTGCTCTGAAATTATTTAGCACGGCCAATTACTTTCAAATATGTAATATTGCATAACAACTTAAATACTTAAAATATTTTTCCATGCTTTTTTCCACTAAATGAACATGAAGATCATATTTAATCATTTATTAATTTGTAACCGATTCATTAATAAATGTATTGTTCGAGAACAATTCAAAAAACAACTTTAAAACGTATTGCTTTTTGATAAACCCAGTGTTGCTCATTGTTGACCATTCTTGAGAAACATCAATATTTTGTGAAACAGCAAAGAAAAAAAGTAGTTTTTTCCCCCAAAGGAATTATCGTTTCTAACCAACATAACACAACATAAACTACAAGATATTCTGTATTTTGAATCATTCAGACTTATGTATTTATTTATGTAAATTAGTCAAACTATTACCTATAATGGCATTTGTGTTCTATATAAATAATACTAAATGTAATATACAATATTAAAAATACAGTTTTTGAAAAATATATTTTTTGAAGTTTGTAACATAAACTGTCTGCAGAGTTGTTTTTCACCAAAACGCTTGATAACTGAAGATGAATGAATCGCTTTAATGAGTTTTGCAGCTATAACTTTTGCTGTGGGAACGATTTGCTTACATGAATGTTAAACTAAATGTTTTTATGTCATTATTTTAATAACTTAAGATTGGAGCTCTATATTATTGCTTTATGTAAAGGTCAGGGTTGCCAGGTTTTCAAAGCAAAACCAGCCTAATTGCTTTTCCAGTAAAAATCTTGCTCCGGTAGGGTGAAATAAATGTTTTTTTGGCAGGGTTAACCTGATAAAGTTACATTCCAGGAGATAAAGATCACCTGGGGTTGCTTCAACCTTTGGAAAGAGTGTTAAGTAGCCCAATTTTGTGGGGGGAAAAACGTGGACTTGGCAACACTGGTAAAGGAAGAGTTCGCTAATGCCGAGTTCACACTACATGATATGCATTCTAATTTGACATAACATTTTTATTTATTTATGTTTTTTAAACAACAAGAGAGTAAACTGAAATTAAATGTTACATTGAATGTAAATTAATTAGATTTTATTTCTTCATGTGCAATTCAAGGTGCAGCACCGCATGCTTTGTAAAACTCGACGTCAATTAACATCAACAACTTAACAAACGCAATAATGGAGAAATCAAGGCGGTGGCACACAGACAAGAGGAATTTAAAAAAAGTTTGGCAAGATGAGTTTTTATTCACTGAAGTCAAATCAAAGGCAGTATGTCTAGTTTTTCCAGCAGTCTGTTGCTGTTTTAAAGGGGTCATACAAAGGCAATTTTCCACAAGCTAATATGATTCTTTAGGATCTTAATGGAAAGTTTGTGAGATAGTTTGATAATTAATTTGAATAATTTTCTCCCTGTTAAAAACAGCTCTTTAGAAATCCCTCTGTTCTGTGTACTTCCTCTTTAAATCTTCACAAGCTCCGCTGACTCCGCCCCTCTTTTCCGAGGCGCTCTCGGAGGATCTTTTTTAGCTGTATTCAAAGTGAAACTTGCTAATTAGCAAATTATCAGGAAAGGTGATTTGCAAAGATTCATTAAAAAACATTATACTCACTGCTTCTGTAGGTTAGGCTGGATCATGAATGATTCACACGAACATAATGAATGATTCCTTCAGAACCAAACATAACGTTAATCCTCCGCGTCTTCAGTCTCTCAGATGTCAGGGGTAAATGATTACTGCGATGTTCATTATCGGTCTGATGACGGCTCACTCAGGGCGGGTCTGAGGTAAGACACCAGTACAGTCTGTGTGACACGCTGCTGTCAATCATCTATTGTGGGTGTGGGCTCTGTCGGTGTGACGCCACACCGACATGCATTTGAGAATGGCTTGATTTCAGAAGGGGCAACTTATTTTTATTAAATTAAAAGAAAACTACCTGTGGATGTTTATTATTGTAGAGTGGTTGTATACACACACTCCCAACACACATTTCAGTCCAAACTGCTTGAAAAAGTGCATGTACCACCGTATGACCCCTTTAAAATATTGTCCTTTGTGTTGAGTAAATGAAGACAGAAGTTTCATTTTTGGGTCAACAATTCCTTTAATTTTTGGATAAGTTAGTCCTTATTTGATAACTTTATTTTAATGGCACTGTGTTCTGCTGATGCAGAAATGATCTACCATTCTCTCAGCATGAAAGTCAAATCTGGAATGGTTTTACTTGTTGGTTTTACTCCATGCACTGAATCAATCATAAGCCGTCCATTTGGTTGTGTGTCATGCTGAACCTTGATTCCTGGAAACCCCTATAGAGCTCTGTCTAGACAAGTCCTTCGCTTCGGCTGGGAAAATAGTGTTTTGTCCTCATAATTCACCTGATGCCAATTGAACAATGCACAGTGTCCGGAAGCACTTGAGTGTCCTTTGCTCCAGCCCTCAAAAAAACATTTCATTTGCACTCAAGGAGTCTGTGTTTGTGTCTAAATGACCAATCTTTCTACAAATGCAAACGCGTATGAATCACAGCATCTATATTCATGAAAACTCTGCACTGGAACTAATGACTTCAAACCGTCAGCCTCATTATTCTTCAGATGCAGTAAATGCATGCATAAAAGAGCGCTTTCTAAATAAATTAAGTAATAAAACACCCATGTCCTCTTTACTCCTTGCTTCTTCATTTACTAAACACTCAAATGAAAAATAGAAGCCAAGAAAGATAGATAGATATAGATATATTATATGTGTTTTACTCCAATGCAAACTCATCCTTAAACACCACCTCTATGTGTGTTTTCAGATCTATTTAACTTCCTCTGGTTTTAGGGATTCCTCACAAACACACTTGCTGTCTTTCCCAGCACTTCCTGCAGCTCGAGTGTCAGTGCGTTCAGCTTTCATCGGCGTCCCTGCAGGGAACTCTCACACCCGTCCCGTCTGAAGCCAAACCCCAGGCTCGTGCTCAGCACCGCACGACTCAACATCTGCTTTCTGCATGAGCGCGAGGGAAAGACTCCCACAAGCCCCTGCTCCTCTTTTATTGTGCTTTAAAGAGCACTAGCAGAGGAAACGCTTCTCGAGAGCAACCCGCGCCCTCAAACCAAACGCCCTGAAACCAGCGTACAAAAGGAAAAGTGCTAAAGGCGGGTTCGGTTTCTTCAGCAGATCTTCAGGACTCTGGGGTGAACGCCGGTCAAACGGGGCGGAAGCGAGAGGTTTGGTTTGCTCTGTGTTTTTTGTTAACTGTAACCCCTCCAGACCGGCCAAGACAGACTGTCTCTTTCAAATGCTTACTCAGCACAAGCTGTCAGGCCGCTGCGCAGAGGTCATAGGTCAAGAGATTCTGCTGAGCAACAGGATGCTCCGTCTGAGGTCAGGCTGCATGTCAGAGTGAAGACAGGATGTGAGAGGAGCGAGTGTGTATAACAACAATCATTATGTAGAAACACTGCTTAATTTAATTCATATAGACACTTTTTGTTATTAAACTCATGCAAAATCCAATTTGTGCAATAAGAGCTATTTATGGCCAGTGTTTTTTTTCCTGAATCTGCTCACTCACACCAAACATGAGCAGATCAGCAGGCTTTGAACAGAGCTAATATTTCTCTCTATTACACTGACGACTCATTATACGGAACAATGCAAATGGCTCCATTTCAACTCCCAAAATCCATCTTTTGATTCGTCTGGTTCATACGTCCACCTTATAAGGACAAAAACACTCAAGCTGGTCAGTAAAAGCATGAAGTCACTGTACAGAACATAAAATATGGAGAAATTTTAATGAAAACTGTGTAACGGCCAGTTGACATGAGTAATGCCTGAATGCCATTCTGCGCAAGTAATTTAATGCTTTTAAAATGAAATCTGTTATCAAAAGAACAATTCTGCACATCTGCAATTCTGGCAGCACATTTAGTACTAAATAAAAGTAGAAAATGCAACTAAAAGACACACACACACACCACATCAATTAACCCAGTTTTGAACAACTGCAGCTGCTCCTTTTAAATCAAAAAAGAAAGTAGATAATGCACAACATCAAGCCTAGGTCTGGAATAAAATATTACACAATACAGGTTAAACACCTACAAAAAAATAAACAATACTATATTTTTCTCATATAATTTTTCCAATAAATTACATATATTCTGGCAGCGCTAATGCATATATATCTACGTACCCTAATACAGTAAAAAATATTTTTTAATATATACATTTTTATCATTTATATAATAGATGTATAAATGTCAAACAATTAAAAGTGATTAATCTCATCCAAAATAATAGTTTTGTTTACATAACGTGTGTATTCTGTATATTTATTATGTATATATAAATAATAATCATGCACATATATTTTTTAAAATAAATATGTATATAAATAAATATATAAATATTAAAAACATAAATAGAATATATAGAATATATATTTATATTATATATAAATATATAATTACATATAGAATATATTAGAAGATATATTTGTATTTTAAATATATTATATAAATGATAAAAAATATTATATTTAAAAACATTTACTGTGTGTGTTTGTTACACAGTACATATATTATATACATAATATAGCACTAATATACATTTTATATATATATATATATTAGGGGTGGGCATAGATTAATTTTTTTAATCTAGATTAATCTAGATTAAAATGGCTCATTTGAGA
>JAUCMU010000007.1:189035-207733 GCA_032275025.1 Enteromius treurensis | reverse complement strand
CAGTGATGAGGTGCACCTGGCTGTAATTATTGCACGCCAATATTCATTGGCCTTTTTTCAAAGACTCGAAGACGAACAGTCTCTCATGCGAGATCCCATATGTAACGTCTCCGTTCCCTCCTTCAGGGAACGTGGGTTACATCAGTAACCTAGACGTTTTTGTTAATAAGGATAGAGATACATTCTAAAAACTGAGTAACATTTCTTAGTTTAATTTAGCTGCTTGACGTACTAGGATAAGAACTGAAATTTCAATAAAAAGTCTCCAAAATACTAACACTTTAAAATGTAAATAAAAAGAGAAAATCTAAAAATAAAATATAAGAAGTGCTAATGCTTGCGGCAGGCGGTGTTACTTTCGAACACACAGGAGAGTAGTTTGTGTCGTTCTCTGTGCCTCATTGTTTCCAGAATGAATCTTACAGATGTTTGATCCTGTGGATCGATTAATGTCTCAACAGGAGCACAAACTCAGCAGACCTCACTCAACTGTAAACCCAAGCATAAATGAAGATTTATTAGGGATTCTATTACAATAACAAACCTTGAACGCTCCATTATGAACTGATTACGAGGAAGAAAAAACTCTGGATGTGATGCTTTGATAAATTTATTTCCTGTCGAGATGTTTCTTATTTCACTCTATCAAACTCGAAAGCTGAAATCTTGACTCATTTTGATTAAGGTCAGAATAACTGCAGTCATATTTCCAGATGAACTCTTACTGCACTGACGCAGCTCAATCAATCAGATCTGATCATCAGGATCTTTTGAGGAGCTGTTGTTCCTCAGCAGAGCCTCCAAAACATCTCACATCTTCTGAGGAGCCTTTATTTCTTCATCTCTCAATCAGCACTGCATTATATGTCTGGATCATTTCTATCTCGTCTTATATATTTAGATGATTTTCTGTGCGTATCTGCTCTATCTGGGAAGGTTTGGAGTGTGTTCTGAGCTCAGCGGGACACTAATGACTTACACTCTCCTCAGCGTTCAGACGCTTCTGAGTCGAGCTGATTGTTTGGCTTTGAGGAGAGAAAACAGCGAGAGCTACACTGAAGCTGAAGGTCACAGAGACTCTGACTGTGAAAACAGCCACAGTAAATCAAATGGCATGTCCAAATATTTAGGGGCCGCAGAGCGACAGTGGGGCCCTTCAGAAAAACACAGAATTTCAGAAACGCAAGAATATGGCTGCTATTATAAATGCATATCATGATTTGACAAAGTAAAATCACTGGGCTTCATTCAAGGAAGACGAGCTGAATACATTTCAGCATAAATTGACTGCAATTTGTCAAATTAAATAATGCAACACTTTATTTTTATTCAACACATTGACTAAAATACATGCACTTGAACTTAAATTAACCTAATAAATAATAATAATATTTAATAATTAAATAAAAACTAAATAAAACATAAGTTAATTAAATAAGTGAACCAAACTAAATTAAAATACATAAAATAATAATAGAAAATTATTCTGAAATAAATGAAATAAATGCTCCTAGAAATAGAAATAAAAGAAGAAGTTTAATTAAATATCAATTAATCAAATTAAACAAATGGAAAGAAATGCAGTGAACAAGAACAGAACATCTAAATGTGTCAAAGCAACATAAAAATATTCTGAAATAAACGCAATCTAACGAACAGAAATGATAAAATAATACGAAATTTAAAAAAATGAAATAAAAAAATAAATATAAAAAAATAATTGGGAAAAAAAAAACAATATTCAAAGAAAACAGACATGAATTTAAAATATATCAAACAAACAAAAAAAAATATCTCCAATGTATTGAAAACATTTTCAAAAGTGCAAAGTTAAAACTCTAAATAAAACATAAATAAATAAAATAAAATAAATCCACTTCTGTGGAAACATTGTAAATACAGGGAAATGTTAATTTGCTAAAATATAATTTTTTTAGCATGCTTTCTTTGTTTTTGAGTTTTAGGCATGAAAAGCATTTGGTAAAAAATGTTTTTTTTTTTTATAGAGTAACTAGTTTTATCAACGCAGACCAAACTGTAAATACTGCAAAATTTTCATTGGTAACATTTTTTAAATTAGCATACGTCTTCTTTATTTGTGCATCATATTCAATCAATAAACATCAATGTTTCAGACGTTTTGTTCGAATTCCTTGTGTTTCAAGCTCTAGCCATAAAAACTGTTTGGTGTAAATAAACACCATTCTTTTCCCTCAGATTGTAAGAAAGAATAAAGCAAATTGTAAAGACTGGGCAATTTTAATTTGTAAAAATATGATTTTAACGAGCATGTGTTTTCTGTGTTTGTTTGTCGCATGTGATCAGTAAACACCAGTGTGTTCTGCTTCCTTTGAGCTCTGAGCATGAAAAGCATTTGGTAAATAAAGTTTGTGAAAGTAATTCTTTTTATCAAGGCGGATCAAAGCGTTTTTAAGGACGAGACCCCCCAGCTGCTGCAATCCTCCCATGATTCCCTGCTCCAGACATCAAACCCCGTGAGTCAGTTCCATTAATACAGCTTTATTTAATATAAAGTTTGTTTGTCAATCACACAACTGCAAACATGCACAGCTCAGGACGCAAAACTCACATTCTCATGCATGTGTGTGTGGCTTGTCGTTTGAGTAAGTGTTAGGAGCGTCAGAGGCTCCACACACACACAGTAACCTGCTGCAGATTCACATCTGTTTCCTTTAAAGACGTTTTTTTCTCGTTACATCCAGAAAGCGTTCAGCACTTTGCAGAAAATGAATGCAGCTGTAGGGGAAATACCAAAGCTCTCATAAACGTTATTAAAACCATTAGCCGCTCTCTTCAAACACACACACACACGCTGGACGGCTCTGAAACAGCGCTAATCAAAAGAGGATGTTGGTTTTGAACTAATAATCCAAAAGGTTAATTGAAAGCATGGCGAGCATGTTATAGTTCTCTGGTGTTAAAACGCAGACAATGGAGCGGGATTCCTGGACATGTGCTCGGACGCGTCGAGCAAGACAGACTTAACGAACGAGCGCAAACGATCTGCCGTGTGTAAACAGAGGGTTTGGATCCGCTATCGCTCCAGAACCGACGGCTGCCAGAGATTCAGGAGTGTGTTTGATTTGGAGCAGAACGCAGCTGGAGGAAAACACTGTTTCCATTCAGACTACTGCAGGTCAAATCAAATCAAATAAATGGATATAAAATAAATACATGGAAATAAATTTAAATAAAATAAAAAATCTAATAAAATACATGGAAATAAAATAAATGGGGGAAAATCACCAATGAAATAAACTTAAAGTAAAATAAATCATTACATTAAATGTAATTAAATAAAAAATAAATAATTAACTATAGCAATAAATTAAATAGCTGTAAATAAATAAACAAAGGAACTTATAAACTAAAAAATCCATTCAGCAGATCCCAGGGTACGGTAGCTTAGCATAGGTCATTGAATCGGATTAGACCGTTAGCATCACGCTCAAAAATGACCAAATCATTTCCATATTTTTTAAATATATTAAACTAGACTCTATTGTTACATTGCACATTAAACAGGAAAAAAAATTCAAAGTCTTATTTATGTAAAAAAAAAAAAACTAATTCAATAACATAATAAATTAAATAAAGCTGAAATTTGAAATAGTTTGAATCTAAAATAATAAAATAAATGAAAAGAAATAGAATAAAATACATCAAATATCCAAATGAAAATATCCAAACATCCCAGAAGAGCTTCAGTCTCACAAACACAAACCAAAATTATGCTGTCTGACTCTCTCTCTTTCTTTCTCAATCTCTTTCAGTCTCTCTCTCTCTCTCTCTCTCTCTCAGAGTGTTGGAAACACAGTAAAGCGGGCCAAAGTTCAATAGGGTTGCTAAGCAACAGGATTGTCAGCGCCTGGAGCTGATTGTCGTGGCCCGCAGTGATGCCTCTCAGTGCCAGCCCGTGCCAGCCCATGCCAAGAGCGTCACCGGGACATTCGCTCGGCTTCGCTGGAGTTACCGGAGACGGAGAGACACACATCCATCCACATCTGCCCCGCTTCACAGACTCAAACCAGAAAGAAGAAAAACTTTAAACACTGATTTAAAAATGGATATTACAATTATTATAATAAAGAATTAAGATAAAAAAATACACACACTATAAAAAAGGAAAAACAAAAATTATTTAAATAAGAAAAAATAATTAAAAATTTTTTAATAATGGTGAAAATATGTTTTGGAACATTTGCCATTTCTTTTTAGTTTAATTTGAATTACTAACATAACTAAAATAATCAAAACTAATAATAATAATACAAGGTAACTGTATGTAAACATTAAAAACTGTAATTAAAGCTTGACAACATAAACAAAATTAAAATCTAATTAAAATATGAACAAAAACTAGGATAAAAACTAAACTACAATAATAATAATAATCCCTCTGACCAGGAAATATGTTACTTTAAAACAATGGTTAACTGAAATAAAATATGAAGTGTTTACAAAAAGGGTTACAAACTAGTTATGAATTGCTGAAAGAAAGAAAAAAACAGCCCTCAAGAAAGAAGATGGCAGATTTTAGATGACTTACACATGAGTGTCTTTCCAACTTTCCCTTCTTCTGTGGAGTAAACAGTGATTTTGAATTCTCATAATATTTTACAGTACTTTTGATCAAATAAATGCAGCCTTGATCCTTCTTTCTAATCCTAAACTTCTCAATAGTGCATGCTGTTGCTAAGGTGTTCTGAGCTGTTGCTAGGGTAAAATGCTTTTTTTCCCCACTCAATCTGAATTCATATTTAGTGATTGTGACATCAGAAGAAAAGTTTTGTTGTTGAAATTAATATAAAGTCTTGTTCTCTTGGGTTTAACTCTCAGCCAAACACACATCAAGACAGCTTAAAAACTAGTCGCCGAGGTCCAAGAAGCTGCTGGAACCGACCGAACCAATTAGCCGCCTTCTCTCGCCTGCATCATCAGTTCCCATGGCGACGGAGCTGCGGATGATGGTGAAGATCTAGCAAACAATCCTCGATTCCTTCAGAGTCTTCAAACTCTGGGAGTACTGTGGAAGATCTGAGTTATTAGAGACGGCAAAGTGGCAAAAGTTCAGGCTAAACCCGGCTCTGACCGCTCTTCAGAGTTTAATATAGAAGTCCAGTTATTTACACGAACTGAAGCGCTCTCTCCAAGCAGGGATGATAATACAGCTTCGCCTGATTCTGTTTTGATCTGTTATTTGGTCTTTACACACACACTCACAACCTATTTTTCCAGGACATTCTTCATGGATCATCTGACTCTTGGCAGTGTGAAAGGTCACTGCAAATGACCAGAGAAACCCGTCGAAATCCAGACATAAACACACACAAACATTGATCACACACACACACACACACACTCCAAACCAAAGGCTCTTGTTTACATTCCAGTGTTCGTTTGTTGTGTGTGTGTGTGTGTGTTTCATGCAGGTGGACATCTGAACTTACAAGAGCATTTATTTTAGAACATGTCAGGTCAGCCTCCCTCACTAACACACACACACACACACACACATACAGACACATAAACACACACACACACACTCACTTATACAGACACATAGGCCACATTCACACAGCAGCAGAATAAGGTTGTCAGTCCTGTTTTTGAATCCTTAATACAGTTACGTTCACACACATTTGGGTTATTTACGGGTGTGACAACAGCATTCTGTAACCGAACTCACACCAGTAACTTACATTTTCAGGATTCACCACTGCATTCTCAGAACACACGCGCTGTGTTAACATAACAGGACTGAACAACTACAGTAGTTGTTCATCACATCATTCACTGTGCCTGTGAGAGAGAGCCGCACAAATGCACGTCCATCTTGTAGTGTGTGTTTTTAGGTGTATTTTTGGTAACTTACAGTGACGGAGAAATAAGCTAAGAAATAAATTTTATCACATTTGTATTCCACCGAAGTCGCTCCCCCGTCAGTCTTGTTTTCTGATTCAAATGCCCCTCTCTCCACCCAAATGTAAAAGCTGGTGTCGGTTAATGACAACGTGAAGAAAGATCTCTCGGCTAAATTGGACTCTTGTCGTGTCAAAAAGTGATAAGACTTTCAGTTTATGGACGCCGCCATCTTTGGTATTACTTCAGTCACTGTCGCTATGGTTACTGGTAAGGAATACTGGCTTGACTACCGTTGCACGTTCGTACAGACAGAATTCTAAACACAACTTAAAACTGCTGTATTCTGCTTTAATTAATATTTAATTAATATTAAGCACACAGTGTAGTGTTATGGTGTTTTGAGTGGTTGCTAGGGTGTTGCTAGGCATATGCTAAAGTGATTTCAGTTGTTGCTAATACACTGTAAGTGTCTTCTGTTTGGTTATTCTGGTTAAGATGTTACTAGGGTGCCCAGAGAGGTTGCTAGGGTGTTGCTAGGCAGTAGCTAAAGGGTTTTAAACCGTTTCTATGGTATTATGCATTGTTGTTGTTTGCGTGTGGCATTTCTAGGGTGTTCTAAGCGGTTGCTATGCGCTTACTAGACAGTCGCCTGAGTATTACTGAGTAACTGTCTTCTGGACGTTTCTAGTGTTCTTGGCTGTTACTAGGGTGTTTCTATGCATTGCCAAAGTGTTCTTAACGGTTGCTATACAGTTGTCAGATGCCCTGAGTAGTTACTAGGGTGTTGCTAGGCAGTGGCTTAAGTATTCTAAATCACTGTTTTGTAGAAGGTGAAGGTGTTTTGTCTGGTTGCCAGGTAGTTCCTAGACAGAAACACAGACAAATAGATCTGCCAATGGCAGGTGCAGAACAAAGTGAATTGTGTACTCTCTCCACACACAGAGAGAGAGAGAGAGAGAGAGAGAGAGAGAGAGAGAGAGAGAGAGAGAGAGAGAGTTTGGCAACACCTGTGACCACCATCAGACCTGGCCAGATGCTGACCCCAGCTGACCTCACGGGCCCTGACGGGATCACAGGGGCCTCAGGGTTTTATGTGTGTGCATCATCAGAAGACACACTCGCACACAGCCTGCTGCCCAGATGGGTACAGTACACCACCCTGAAATACAGCGCACTCTCACACACACACACACACACACACAGACATCAAAACACACAAGTCTCCCACATTCTCCTGCTTTCAAGTCCAGTGGCTCAGATGGGTTTTAGGAGCAGGAGGTGGAGGATTGTGGGATTGTGCTGTGTGTGTGTGTGTGTGTGTGTGTGTGCGTTAGTTGTGTTTAGTAGCAGTAACTTTCCTCTGTTTATCTAACGTTCCCACAAGTCACACACACACAGTCTCTCTATGATGATTTTAAACATTTATAAGTCACTGGTTATCTAAATTTTTCAAATTCACACGCGACGTGTTGGTATATAATCTCCTGTTTAACATGTTTGGAACTGAATGCAGATTCAGAAAACTAAAAACATGTTGAATTGGACATGAATATGCTAATAAATTGCATGAATATGGTAATGATTTAGTATCCTGGAACTTCCACCGTGTGCGAGTGTCAAAAACCACAATTATACCATGGACTTTGAGCATGTAAACATAGTAACAAATGTAACAAAAGTAACATGGTAAATGATTATATCTAATGGTTAAACAGTATTAATAAATTGTTACACTGACTGAAAATCATTTATCATTAAATATATATTCTTTACCTATTTAACCAAAATACATGGAATAAATAAAATAAATGGAATATACAAATAGTGAAAAGAATTTGTATTTTCAGGTAGACCATTTTTTTGGTTTATATATATATCTATATATATACACACATTTTGAAGTGCAAGAACGGTTTATTAGTGACATCTGATGTATTTATTAGTCAAATAAAAGAAGAAAACAATACAAAATATTTAAAAATATATATTTAGAAACAAAAATATATATTTTTTGTATTAGTTTATATTTTTTCTATTAAGTGTTTTTGTACAATTTTGCATATATTACTAAAATAATTTTTTAAGAAGAGCTAAACTTGTTTGTTTACGTTGAATTTAAAAAAAAATTCAAATTAGAAGTAAAAACAATTATTTATGTTATACATTAATGTATTAATATAAAACAATTTTTGATTTATTTTAATAGAAATATTAAAATGATATAAATATATTTAAAGATTTCAGATGCAAAAGCCTCTAAACGCCATTTGAAATGTTGTTTAAAAAGTTCTTTGTTCAGCAGTTTCACTTTAATGCCAATAAATAGGTTGTTTTCATTGTTATTAAAGATAACAAATATATGAGCCTGAGATAAATGCTCATTGTTGAAGTGAACGTCAAACAGCACTTTAATGCTTTTGCATCTGAACTCTTTATTGAGACACACCCATATATATATATATATATATATATATATATATAACAAAACCAAGCAAAGTTTAAGTGTCTAAACGTGTCGCGGCAGGTACGTTTTTGGGCTCATAAGTGCTGGTTGCGCGTGACGTTTCTGTCGGCGGTGAACGGACACCTGTGCTCTGGATTCTCAGATGAGCAGGAGGGTGTGTGGACTCTTGATGGAAGATGTCTTTTGTGTCATGATATGAAGCACCAAATGAATGTCTGTCACCAGCACCTTCTGCAGCTGGAGCGAGTGTGTGGGGGGGGGCCACATGGTGCAGGTTGTTGATGTTGAAGTGGAGGGCTAACAGTGCCCCCTGGGGATGAATAACACTTGCTCTCGCTCTCCTTTCTTCTCTCTGCACACCTGCACCGAGAGGAGAAGCATGACAATCTCATGCTTTATGTCAGTGGACTTCTGAAAGCAGGAGAAGAATCTCTTTATAATTATCCTGTCAGTTTGAGCCACTCCATCAGCATCTGACAAACTGATTTGTGTGATTGGATCACACGTGATTGAGTGATATTAGTGATTAGAACTGAACAGTTGGGTTACTTTCCTGCATAAAGGTTAAAAAACGCAAACATTAACTATCAACTTATAATAAACAGTTGTATTTAACAACTTTAAAGTGGATTAATAAATATTGCACTAAATGTATTGCTCATTCTTAATTCACTCTGTTTAAATATATACATAACTATAAAATCTATTACAAAATGACTGATGTTTGTGCTGTTGACCCTGCGGATGATCTCATAAAGAAAAGGGATTTTATTAACAAACTAGCAATGTTCACCAGAAAAGTGTGACTAGTAGTTTTTATTACTTTCTTGAATTAGTCTTTTATTTTCATATTTTGTGTTAATATTGCAATTTGAAAGCTTTTGTAATTTTACTGCGTTTCTGTATTTTTTATTAGTTTATTTATTTATTTACTTTATAAATATGTCTATTTATATATATATATATTTATTTATTTATTTACTTAAAAAAAATTTGTAATATTTTTAGTAATTTTAGTAAAAAGTTGTCTTCACAAGTAGCAGATTTTCTTTTTCTTTTCAGTTAAAGTATATTTTATATCAAACTAATAACAACATTATTAATATATAAAACTATAATAACCCTGCTAGGTACTCAATAAATATAATGTATATGTAGGTATTTATATTAGTACTGTCAAACGATTAATCGATAAGTCCAAAATAAAAGTTTTTCTTTACATAATATAAGTGTTTGTACTGTGTTTATTTATATATATTAAAACACACATATATATAGTATATATTTTTTAATATTTGTAAATGCATTTACATATTTATTTTCTTATATTTGTTCTTTTAAATATATTTAATATATAAACATAACATTTTTAATCAATATAGATACGCATGTGTTTGTATTTATATATGCATAATAAATATATTAGGTAAAGATCAAATTTATTTTGGATGCGATTAATTACGATTAATCATTTGACAGCACTTATATATTTATACATACACATAGTTTTAGTTATTTTTACAAAAATACATACACATATATTTATTTTAATCCTGATTAATCACATTCAAAATAAAAGCTTTTGTGTACATAATATGTGTGTGTATTGTGTATATTTATTAAGCATATATAAAAACACTCATAGATGTATATATTTATATACATAAAAAAATATATTTTTCTAAAATATACAAACACATGCATGTGTGTGCATTTATATATATACATAATAAATATAAACAACACACACACATACATATTATGTAAGCAAAAAACTTTTATTTTGGATGTGATCGTTTCCCAGCATTATTATATATATATATATATATATATACACACACACACACACACACACTCAGTGTAGTAAATTATGAGGCAACTGGCAATGCCTAATACTACTAACTGTTCAACATAATAACCGAACTCAACTAGTACAAGCTCATCCTGATACCAACCCAGAAGATGTGTGACAGAGGAGCGAGAGATCGGCCGGAAACAGAGCCAAAGCAAGGCCGCCTTCTCTTAAACAAATTCCACTGGCATCTTGTAGGTTTTATTTGGCGCGTTTGGCCGCGGGCCGCATCTGCGGGACAGCTGTTAGAGACGGGCCCCGGCTCCACACCACAACAGCCAGCGGTAATTGCTAGTGCAGGATATTAAATGTAGTCGATGAAAATGTTTACTGGCGATGAATATGCATAACGATGAGAAGAAAATGGCAGCGGCAGATTAAAAAGAGAGGCAGCTTGTTTACAGGGAGACGAAAGAGAAAATAGGCGAGCGTGAGTGTGTGTGTGTGTGTGTGTGTGTGAGGAATGCTGCTTGGCCCGTTGCCTGAAATAGGAGAGAGGAACCTTTGGGCAAGGCATTAGGGAGTAAAACAGATGGTTTGTGAACCTTTTATTAGGCAGAAAAAAAAGCATTAATCAAAGCGAGGCAGAAAATGGCAGCAGCTCTTTGTTGCAGCACAATTTTTTTGCTGGATTTGTTGTTTTTTGTTTTTAAAGGTGTTTTTCTGTCAGAGCTGTAGCAGCGACATGCAGCAAGTAATGACACGCCGCGTGTCTAACAAACGTACAACACTGAAATATCACCTTCACGTACGGGTTATTAATGCCACGCATAGGTAAATATTAAACTGACCGTTTCTAAAGATGGAAAGGATGTCAGTTTGGAATATTATAACACGTTCACTTCACTGATTAACTGCAACTAAACATGTTAAAAGGTCATCAGAAATTAAATAGAATATAAATTTTTTTAACTTTAATTCATTTCGGTTCAAAGGCAAAAATAAGTTAAAGTACTAAAAAAATGCTATATTTATTTTGTACTGTATATATAAATACACACACATATGAATGCATATACTTAAAAAAATTATGTTACGTTTATATATTACATATATTTATATATAAAATAAAATATATGAATATAAATTTATACATGTAAATATATTTAAAACATGCACATGTGTGTCTTTATATATTATTTATACATTGTTTACATATATATTAAATAAAATAAAAAAAATAAAAAACTTTTTTTGGACACGATTAATTTGAGAAAATAGAAATTATTATTTTATTTTTTTTAAAGACAACATTTTTTATAATTTTAAGTATTTTAACTATATTTAAAAAGAAAAAACAAATTAAAAAAAATATCAAATATGAATATAGTATTACCAAATACATCTTTATAACGTCAAAAATATGAATAAATACTAAGTATGATGCTGAAGTAACACTCAAAAACTGACAATTAATACAGAAATATTCTTATTTTTCATCTCTAATCAAAATGTTTTTTCCTGTGAATTAGGAATTAATATTTTATCTTGTGTCCTAAATAACACCTCCTATACTCTAAATTATTTGTTAAATCCCTTTAAAACGAACAAAAACCACAATGACATCATCAAGCAGGAAATGACATCAGAGCAGCATAAACATAAAGTATTAAGTATCTGTCATAAATGACACCAATCAGGGGTGCGTTTCCCAAACAACTATGGTCACAAGTTCTGTTGTTAACAATAGAATTCAATAGAAATAAAACCCATAGTCTGCTAACGATGACTTCAGGAAACGCACCACAACATTTCCAAACAATAGAAATAAACGTAAGGTCCTTATCACTTGTCAATCCATCAGTAAACAATCGATCTGATCTTAAACTACAACACACACAAGTTCATGTGTTAAGAATAACACACAAGTCAAATGACCCGCATGCACTAATTACATTTTTGATGTGAAGCAAAGCTGCTACAGACCAACTACAGTCATAATACAGTGACCATCAGCTGACGACGGGCAAGTGTGTGTGTGTGTGAGCAGCTGCCTCAGAATCTCTTTGTCAGGTGTGTGTGTGTGTTTCTGGTTATAGCAGCGCAGTATTATTTTTGTACCCGTCTGCTGTGTGTGAAACAGAGATGACCTACTTTAAGAAAACAGCAGAATCTCATAGTCCAGTTTAACCGTTCACACCACGACATCTGTAATGTCTCGGCTGGTTCTCCTTGACAGATTAAATCCGCAGGTGTCTGAGCCATAAAGGAGCAACAACTGAGAAAAATCCTCTAGATGTAATATCTGTCCAAAACATGATTTAAATGTCACTTATTTTTATTAGTATGTGTACTTGAATGCGACATAGCCATCAGATTTTCTCAATAACGTCTCAAATTGTGCTCAGATTCTCCAAGATCTGCAAACAAACGTTAGAGATCTCTATATGAACTCAAGCATTTCTTAAAGGATCTGAACTACTTTTATTTGCATGCATATCTAACTCGGACGTAAATAAAAAGCAATGTGCCTGCCCCATCAGAAGTCTCTCGAGCTACAAAAGAGCAAAAGGACTATGTGTACTGCATCTGTTGCATGCCGTGTTTATTTCGTATAACGTATTGCTTATTCTTGTTTTTGTTTTGCAAGGGCAGGGTTTGTTTTTGCACATTGTAACGCTGAAAATAAAGCAGCATATGACAAGACGTCTGTCTCGGTGCGTTTGTACCTGCGTCTTTCCTCTCGGAGTTCTGATCCAAACAGGGCGACTGAGGGGGAATCTGTTTGGATAAACATAAGAAACAATTATTCATAATTAAACATCACAAAAGCACACTGGCATATTCCTATTAGCAAAGCAATTTAAGCCATCTCGAACCTTGGCATTGCTTTAAAGTCTATTAGAAATTACAAGCTCAAATTGAATTTGGCTGGAGTTTGAATGGACCAACCTGCCAGCAATAAAACAGAGTTTTTTCCCCCATTTAAAGCGATACACTTGTGTGTGTGTGTGTCACAAGATACATGCCTCTCTCGTCCTTTTTCTTTGATGTCTTTCCCAAAATTCATTTTCTTCCATTAGATAAATGATTAAACGTCTCATTTACGCCTCCTGATTTCCTGCGACAACAAGACCTGTGAAGTTTCTACATGTTATTTCAAGATTTAATAGGTGCACATTAAACAGGAGATGCAGACAACTCACATTTTTATATGCACTAGACACATTCTACATGTATTTTAGACTAATGCCTCATTTCCAATCACCACTATACTTTTTTAGCATTTTATGCCTTCTAAGTACTGCTCAGGGGTGCAGTTTTCTGATGAACACATTTACGTTTATGCATTTGGCTGATGCTTTTATCCAAATTGACATGCGTTACATTATATTTAAAGTATGCATGTTTTTTCTGGTTCATGCATTCCCTGGGAATTCAACCCATGACCTTGTTGGCATTGTTAGCGCAAGCTCTAGTGTTAAAAAAAAAACAGGCATTAAAGTAATTTTTTAACATTATCTATTTCACAGAATACTTCACATGCATATGCATGTTGCATGAGCATACACAACTTTCTATTACTATGTAGTGTTTTTATTCCAAGTACTTCTCACACAGCTGCTGTTTTCGCTTGAACATGATCCTGTATTAACATTCATGTATTTGGCACATGCTTTATCCAAATTGACGTGCATTGCTTTCGAAGTATACATTTTTATCATTTACATAAGAATTCTTAATTTAGCAGACACTTCTATCCAAAGCACATCGACCGGGGTTCCTCAGGGATCAGTTCTCGGACCCCTCAGTTTGTGCACTGCCTGGGATTCAAACCCATGACCTTTGCATTGGTAGTGACATGCTTTACTGTTAAAACAAGCATTAAATGAATAAAAAAGCAGGTTAACATTGTCTATTTTTGTGAAGTGTTGCACAAGAAAGCTCACAAAAGTTTGTGCACGTTTCATACCTGTTCCGTTAATTTATTCTAAGTAATTCTCACAGCTGCAGTTTTTGTTGAACACGACTCTGCATTTAGATTCATGCATATGGCAGATGCTTTCAATCTATACATTTCTATCAGTTTGTGCATTGACTGGGAATCAAATCCATGACCTTGGCATTACAAGTGACACAAGTAACTGTTAAAATAAGCATTACATTCTAAACAAGTAGATTAGCATTGTCTGTTTAATATTTCATATGCATATTTTAGTAAAATATTGCACGATGAAGCTTACACAACTAACACACGGCCCAGCTTGTGCACTTTTTGTAACTATTTAGTTTATTTATTCTAAGTACTTCTCACAGCTGCAGTTTTCTGTTGAACACGATTTACATTCATACATTTGGCAGATGCTTTTATCCAAACAGTCTTGCATTGCATTCATAGTATACTTTTTTTTTGCGGTTCATGCATTGCCTGGGACTCAAACGCACGACCTTGGCATTGCTAATGACACGCTTTACTGTTAAAACAAGCATTGAATTAATAAATAATGCAGATTAATATTGTCTGTTTTACAGTATATTAAATATATGCATAGGTCTATAAAATGTTGCATGATGAAGATCATATACACTTCCCAGTTTGTGCACGTTCCTCACAGCATGTAGCCGGTGTGCTGCTCAGGTTAGTTTTATTGGGGCTTTATGATCCTCGACCTGCTGTTAGACTCATAAAACACAAGACGGAGGATCCTAATTACAGCAGAAGAAGAGACAGACAGGGAAAGCGTCTCTCTCATCGTCATCCCATCATCGACCACTCACTCTCAGAGAATAAATATGGATGTACATCTAATAAACTATTTCCAGTCCGAAGTTAACCGGGTCAAAATCTGGTGCTGAGCATCTCCACGTGTGCTCACGTCATCGCCGATAGATCTGCAAATGCAAGTCATGTGTGTTTGAAGGTTTTGGCTGTAGTAAAGCGATCAATCAGGTTTAGAGTTCACAATCATTCAGCATCGTACATTTGTGACCCCGGAGCAGTCTTAAGCAGCATGGATATATTTGTAGCAGTAGCCAAAAATACATTATACGGGTCAAAATGATGCCAAAAACCATTAAGATATTTAGTAAAGAGCACATCCATGAACATATATTGTACATTTCCTACTTTAAATGCAATTTTAACGTAAAAGTAATACGCATGGCTAAGAACTTCATTTGGACCATTTTAAAGGGGATTTGTTTGCACCCTCAGATTCCAGACAAATATTGTCCCATCCTTCAGCGATGAAGTGTTCTGGTCTGAATCTGCACAGATCAAGTGGCGTTTACAAGCCAAAAACAGCTCTAAATGCATGGCCACATATTTTGATCTGAGAGACAACTCTTCACTGGAAGAAGAGGTATTATGGATTATGGACAAGTTTAAAATGTCTTAATGATGGATTTGTTTCTTTTTATCTTCTCAAGATGTTACCTGATGGACTGGAGTGGTGTGGTGTTTTCATCAGCTGTTTGGACTTTTCGCAGAGCATCTATTGCTGAGACACTGATGCAGTGCTAAACATTCCTTTAACATCAGTGTCATTGTTCTAGTAAAAACCCTGCAGTCCTATGTCTATCACAAGTGCTTTAGACGAAAGACTTATTTTCTATCGTAATCAACAAAGAAAGAGTCAGTGAATCCAGAAGGTTTCTTTAATCACAGCCGCTCAATGTTTGTTCGGAGAACGTCTGACAAACACCAGCGTTTCTGAGCATTTACACAGAGATATTCTCTGACAAACACAGATGTTTCCGACGGCACATCTGCACACGATGAAGCTCCACCGTTTCTGAAGCGCATCTCCTCTGACACTTCTAAGGTCCCTTGGTTTACCTGCACGGCCTCGACAAACGGCCCCAGACACGCCACACACCAACGAAAGCCAGTGTTTGCTGGAGGTCAGCGCGAGGTGTTGCGGCTTTTTAAATGTTTTTGCACACAGTTTACTCAGTCATTGCTCAGGAGACTTTACAGAGGTTTTTCTCCTCCTAAAATATGTGACCCTGGAACACAAAACCAATTATTAGTTTGCCTTTAAAAGTTATTATAAAGGTTTCTCATTGAAGGACAAATGTTCTCCATCATTTAAACGATAAACGAGAAGTTTTAAATCAACCGTGCAGAACATTTTATTTCTCCGTACTTGTACATGAGTAGATGACACTACATACAGAAGTTGCATTAAACGTATATACACACTGTTAAATATTTCACGTAGCTATGTTAAAGCTACTGTAAGTGCATTACCATCGTACAAGAATTAGCATTTTAAAGTTAACTTTTCACTGCAAACTGTAAACCTAACCTACAGTACAACAAATGCACTTCACAGGCCTATAAAAGCAGAAAATATTGATATGAAGCTCAAATCTCAGACATGTAATGGATCTCATGGAGTTTTTCCTTTCCTGTGTGGTTTTCTGTCAACAAGCTTCACAGAGCAGAAACACTGAGAAACTCTAGAAGCTCCCGCTGGAGCTGAACTGATGTTTGTCACACGTATGAAAGGAGTGTGTGTGTGTGTGTGTGTGTAGGTGGCTGGTGAAATGAGGTGTCACTGAGCACTTACATCCCTCCATGGTGCCGTGAACACCTTCACGGGCACACCTGCACACACACACACACACTCGTAATGACCCATGTGTGACTATCCTCCCAGCTGGTGCTCCCTAAATAGGCTGCTCCTACAGAACCAGTGACCCTCCCCTTTAGAACACAACACACACTCATGACCTCCTCACACACACACGATTATCTGGCTATTTAAATAGGGACACTGCATGAACTTCTGTACAGTACAGATATTTAAAAGCATTATAACTTAACCTACACAAGAAAACAGTGTACATTTGACAAAGAACACACACACACTCACACACACACATTTTGCTATATTTGTGAGGACTCTGATAGACTTCTATTGTTTTTATACTGACCTAACTTTTTTTTTTTCATGGCCCTACAGCAACTCTACCCCTACACCTACCCGTCACACAAAACTTTTAGCATTTTTACATTTTAAGATAAACTTAATTTAGCATATTTAATCATTTATTTCACTTGTGAGGACCGAGAAACGTCCTCACAGAGCTGGTTGCTTCTCAATAATTGGTCCTCACAAGTATAGCAAAATAAACACACACACACACACAATTTATTTTATACTGTTTTTTTCATTTTGAGAAACTGTCAGGTTTAGCTCATGTCTGGGTACAAATTCATTCCCAAAATATAGTTAACTAAACACAAAAAAATTATTAGAAGTATTGAAATAATTACTTTATCATTTCAACACACTTTTTTTCCTCACACACGTTTACTAAAAATACTATTTGTTTATAAGTAAATATTATATGTTACAGTTCCCATAAAATAAATGCTTATTTGAATAAAATAAAATTGCAACATTTTTCATTTTTAGTTAAAATAAACATATACACACACACACACACACACACACACACACACACACACAACACCACTTCTAAAACTAACTAAAATTAAAAGAAAAACAGATAACAATTATTAATAAGGTAACAGTATCTCAATGATGCTAAATTAACTTCTGTAAATGTTTGTTCTCAGCTTCACACATGACTTTCACTCGACAACAAACGCTTTCTGTCTGATGCGAAGCACGGTTTGTGAATCAACAGGTTCTGGACACGAGAAAAACCGCTGCATGTACAACAGAACAGGAGTAATTACATAACGCTCACATCCACACAAAA
The DNA here is from genome assembly GCA_032275025.1 of Enteromius treurensis. Taxonomy (NCBI): domain Eukaryota; kingdom Metazoa; phylum Chordata; class Actinopteri; order Cypriniformes; family Cyprinidae; genus Enteromius; species Enteromius treurensis. The sequence goes on along the minus strand of JAUCMU010000007.1, from coordinate 189,854 downwards.
GTGCCATTTCATCGCAATTACAGCCTCGTTTTCACTTCCCTGGAAATAAACGATTGTGTGTGTGTGTGTTAATGGACCGGATGGTTGCGCTGACCTCGCTGCAGGTGCGTGAACGTCTCTGACGCCACTGAGGTCAGTTAACAAGAGAAAGCGAAAAAAGATTAAACACAAATAAAGTAAACAAATAAAGCGGGCGTTTTCGACAGCTGCCAATACATCACTTAGCGTTTGCTGCTTTGACTTTTAGGGCGACAATCTGAAGCTGCCAAATGCGTAATTAGGACGCCTGATTTTAACGGACGGCCCGTTTAAACACCAGCTAGGGTTGAAAGGTTAATTACAGCCGCAGCGGCAGACGTTTACACCAAATCAATGTCTATTACAACGCAACGCCGACGGATTCTGATTAACGTCCAACCGGTTTCTGCTCGTCATCAGCGCGCCGTTTTACTGAAAGAGGCAAACTTTACAGCTTCCTCTGGTATATAATTGTGTTTTTGAGACATAACTCGCCAAAGGAAATAAAATATTTGCTGGAAATAAAAACAAATCAACAATTTATCCATAGTAACACGTATTAACCAGTAAGTTCAGTGCAACCTGCAACTAGGGCTGTATACCTTGGAGAACCTGGCGATACGATACATACCTCGATACAGAGCTGTCTTGATACGATTTGATACAATGTGACACGATTCGATACGATTCAATAAAAATACATGGGCCAAATGCAACATACAGGTGTAATGCCGAATTTTGACCCCCTGCCAGATTATGACTCCCTAGTGTTGGTAGGTTTAGTGTTAGGTGTGGGGGAGG
>JAUCMU010000007.1:175826-188935 GCA_032275025.1 Enteromius treurensis | reverse complement strand
GGCTAGAATATCGATACTGTATCTTTTTTTATTATATCGGTATGTATCTAAGAATCGATATTTTGAGCACACCCCTACCTGCAACTGCTTTAATAAAGTACAATTTTTGAAATTAAACGTATTACTGCATGGGTGAATGAATGATGCATTCATACAGTGCTTTATTGTGTATTGCTGTACATACAAATGCATCAGTCATTCATTTCTATATAAAACTTAAAGACTAATTAACTTGCTTTATATTTATAATAAATATGATTTTCTTAAATCTCTATTTTGGTTTGTTAAAAATCTACCTATCATGATTAATAAACAAACTAAATCCCACATTTATGACTTGAAATAAAATAAAATAACCAGTTTTATTTCAACCAGTTGCCTTTTCTTATTTTTAATTTTAACTACTATAATAATTCATTTTAAACTATGCAAATATTTAAAAAAGACAAAAACACAAAATTACTTAAACATTAACTTAAATTTAAATCCAAACAGAAAACGTAAAAAATAAATCAAATTCAATATATTAGAAGATATAACAGTGTCTTGTTGATATTAAAATAACACTGACTCCAACTATATGGTGAAAGAAACAAATGTATAGCTTTTCCTATCAGTTTATATTTTATAAATGCAACTATAGTCAAAATAAAATTATATTTTTGCTGTTTATAAAGTGTAATGAGAGCAAACTTTTTCATTTAGTTTAACTTGATGTACAAAAATAAATAAAACAAAAAAAAAGCAATAATTAAATAAAACAAACACAGCAATTAAAAGACTAAAACATTATATATACACAAAATATCTTCATGGAACATGATCTTTACTAAACATCCTAATGATTTTTGGCATAAAAAGAAAACCGTATAATTCTGACCCATACAGTGTATTGTTGGCTCTTGCTATTAATATAGCTGTGCTCTTATGACTGCGTCTGTGCTCCAGGTTCAGATGTGTTACTGTAGTTGTGGGCATTATTAACACGTACATGAACAAACCGGAGACTGGGACGCTCAGCTGATCTTTCTCTTTTCACAATAAACCAAGCAGCGTTCTCCTGCAAGAGGAATTACACCGTATCCGTCCAGACCTATTTAACTGCATGATGGATGCGTCCCATCAAACGCAGCCCAAACTCCCTGACCTTTCCATTCAGCTGAGGGTTGCATGCGATTGCAGCAGGTATGACGACAGGATAGCGCTTTGTTAGGATCAAACTCTTTCAGTTCTCCGACGATCTGCGCTCATTACGAGAACAAACACAATAATTCGTACACTTACACACCAAAACACCCGGCTTTCACGTCAAACTAAAACTGCAGAGTGTTGCTATCCGCAAAATGGGTTACAGCGCAGCTATCCTTCTTTTGTTGACTATTCAAAATCTCTTGAGATGTACACTGATTATGATTATTAAACTAATAAAATAAACATTATCTGGAATAAAATGAAAAATTATTCAATTTAAACTATTTCTATTTTCTTCTTTCAATATTAAATACAAACAAAAACATGCAATAAAATTACCAAAAAAAGTTTTTTTTTTAAAAATGTATTAAAAAAAACAAACAATAAAATGACACAATAGAAATACTAAAATTATTAAAATTACAGGTTTAAAATTAAACATTATTAGTTTAACTTGCGGTACTAAAATAAGATAAAACTAATTTTAAAAAACTATTAAAAAATTACAGGTTTAAAGGTAAAAATTATTAATTTAAAATGATGCAATAAAATAAACTTAAGCAGTTTTTTAACTAAAAAATCTATTAAAAAAAAAAAACAATAAAATGACACAATAGAAATACTAAAATTATTAAAATTACAGGTTTAACAGGTTTAAATGTAACATTATTAGATTAACTACTAAAATAAACTAAAACTAGTTTTAAAAAAATCCTAAAACAATTAAAATGACAGGTTTAAAGGTAAAAATTATTTATTTAAAATGATGCAAAAATGGAGTAAACCTGAGCAGTTTTTTTTATTACAAAATCTATGAAATACAATAAAATGACAATAAGAGACAATAGAAATACTAAAATGATTAAAATTACAGGTTTAAACTCAACATTATTAGTTTAACTTGATGTACTTAAATTATTTTAAAAAGAATAAACTGACATAAAATATCTGAATCATTAATTAAAATTACAATTACATACAGCCGAGTGATATAATTACTAGCGATAGTACCCGGATGAGCCGGAGTTATTAGTTTTACCGGTTGTTATCTAGGAATAACACATCTAGGAATGTGGTGACGGACCAATCAGAATCCAGTATTCCACGAAGCAGTGTAATAAAATACTGATAAACTAATTTTAACTAAAATAACAGCAATACCAAAATGTATTCACTAAAACTAGTGTAACGCTAGTCTAAAACGCAAGTATAAAAGCTGTAGAAATATTCTATTAAATCAATTTATCAAATTATTAAATTCAAATTCAGACCCAGTGGATTTGAAAACGTGTCATTTAAAATACTTCATGAAAATACTTGGTACTGCTTGTTGTACCCATTTCAAATGCCTCTATCTTAAAAGTGTTGGTTTCTTCATTAGTAAAGTCAAAATAACTAAATATTGACTATACTGTATATATATGAGTTTATAATGTTCCTGAATCGGTGTGAAACAGACACAGACACAGCCTGACAGCATTAATACACACGATAAGCTAATAACTCAAAGCTCTTTCCGATGGTTATCGGCGAGAAACACGCCAGGAAGAAAGAGAAGAGAATTGAATAGAAGAGAAGAGGGGGTGAAATCACACATGCCAACGTGTGTCATTGAAGACGCTTTCCTGATAATCGCAGCGGTGCGCGCTTTGACAAGTCAAATGTGTTACATTTTACCCAGAGTGCAACGCTGCAGCTGGAGTGTGACAGCTATGCAAATTACAAGAGTTTGATTCTTACAAAACCAGACCTCGACGAGACCCGCAGCCAAGAAAAAAAAATCACAGCGCCTTAAAGACTGACCAGATCCTAAAACGATCAGAAAACATATAGAAAAACTATTAGAGAAGGGAAGAAATAATCTAGGTTTATTATCTGAGCTAAATATGATCATTTACATTTTTATATATAATTTTTTATAAGTATTATTTTCTTTTATTTGTATGTATTTTAAGAATTTATTTTAATGAATTTATTTTAGGAGAAACATCCAATGTTGATGCCTTGATTAAACATAACTAGCAACTCCATTAAGTTCAATGAGTCATAAAAGAGCAACATTTGAGCAACTTTAATATGAGAAATCATGAGGTTGTATTTATGCACCAGTGGTAGTTTGGTAAAATACTGCAGAATTTGATTTTATTTTTTCATATTTAATTCAAAACATCAAAATATACTTGAAGACAAGATATTGTACTTTTGACGTAAACTGAGCTTTTTTTCTTTTTGAGAAATGTATCAAAATTATGCTTAAAATACGCAAGACATTTTTTTATCAAAAGGTGGTTTATTTTTGATGAAAAATCATTTTGCATCTCATGCAAATGTATCTTTTCGCAGTTTTGCACTTTTCACTACAAATCACCAAGAAAACTGATTAAAAACGTGCAATTGGACAAAATATTGCAACAAATCAGATAATGCAATTTTTGGCTAAGTAATGATCTGTCCATATATTTTTTTTAGAGTGTATATGTACATGCAGTACAATATAATAGTATTTTATTTGACAAAAATGTATAAAAACATTTATTATTTCAGGTGTCTCATTGTTTAGTTGCAACATTTGCCATTTTCTTTTAGTTTCAGTTCCACCTAAAATTAAATTAATTAAAGTAAATTTGTAAATGCAGTACAATATAATGTTTTTATACATTCAGAAAATATCATTTCAATTAGTTAAAATGTACAATTTAATGTTTAGTTTAAGTTGACGCCCTAAAATTATTAACTGGAAATATACTGAAAAAAATAATAATAAATAATAATAATAATAATATTAAATCTAAATAGCAATATTTAAAAAGACAAAAGCAAAGCAAATAAATAAAATATATATTTTTTATTTTCAAATTAAAAAATTTGAAAATAATTGTATTTTATATTACATTAAAACATTAATAAAAACTATAATATAGCCTAATAAATAATTTGCAGCCAGATTTTGCTATCGTATTATAGTTACTAAGAAGCAGCAAGTAACATTTTTGAAGCAGAAAAATGTTTTCTTCTAAAACATCCTTAAATAATCTGTATTTGCGACTTAAAAATGTTTTTTCCCCAAGTGTACTGCTATGACCCTCGTGTGATTTCGGTGCCTCTGAAGTCTCTTTAAAACTAAAAGTCATTTAGCGGTAATCTGCCGGCCGTGACCTCCTCCGTCCCGTCCTTGTTTCTAGCGTTCGCCGGATGCCGTATCACGAATGTTGGTGTAAACACACACAGGTGGAGCTCCGGGGCCGCACGGGGACATCTCAAACTCACACCTACAGAGGGAATCTCATATATTCAGACAAGAGAGGTTGTGCTGACCCGATCGCATTATTAATGAGCGCGCGGCGGACACACACTTCCCGCTGTAAAGGTGAGCCTCTTCATCAAAGAGAACGTCACCCTCCCTCCGCTCTGGAGCCCGTCCAGAAATGACAAAAACATCCGTCCGAGGAGTCGCTGGAATCACTGAATTAGCATCGCCTTCAAGTTTCTCCCCCTCGCCGTCTGTCACACGAGCGGGATTATTATTCATTAGAGCGCGACTCTCTACCCACACTGCACCGGGTCACCGAGCGGCGTCCCTACGGTGAGCAGGTACAGACTCCAGGCCCATCTGCTTATCAAACACTGACATGTCACAAACACACTAGAACCTCTGGATACAAACACACACCTACAAACACGCTTCTCAATGCTCACAAATCGAGACTTAAAGGCACAGCGTGGCCAAAAATGAGTTGGGTAAGGTGAGGATACGGTTGACGGTACGCATCAACTTCCATTGCATGGAGAAAAACATCCACATAGCTAACAAAAGAAACCTTTTTGTAAAGTGTTACCGTTTTTCATATCTATATCTTAAGTTTTTCTTCAGTTAACACAAAACACCTTTAAACACAAGACACGGGGGGAAAAAGAAGAGTTTAAAGCTCACCTGCTTCACGACAGCTGTGTTGACCTTCATTTCCACCGATCAGTCAGATTCAGACTTTCATTGCATTTTAAACACAACACAAAGTCATACTCAAGCATTAAAGGAGAGACAATACTTTAATACTTTGTCTAAAAAAAGTCCAACTTTACCAACCCATGGATAAAAGCGTCTGCTAAATGAACAAATGTAATGCAATGCAAATATTGCACAATGATGACTTTTACAAAAGGTCTTTTAATAGTGTTTTATACATTTAGATAAAAAGCTCTCTTCCTAGATTAATCCCAAACATGTTTACTCCTCCTGACCTGAACTTACTCACACACCAATGTCTTTTATTTATCTGGACTTAACATTCAGCGGTTCTCCATCAGAGGTCAGCAGTCTGGACGTGCAGTGTTTGTGTTAATGACAGCAGAAACACACTTCACCTCTGACCCTCAATTCTACACTGTGTATGAGTATGTTTGTGCATTTCATTCAAGCCCGTGATGCATGTTAGTACTCTAATTCAGCCTGCGGATTATATTATTTATATTGCTTTAATTAAACATCTGCAATAAAATTTCAACCACAAATTTTCATTTAACTTTTCTAAACGCAGAAAAAGTATTATTCATTTTCTATTACTAATTCAACGAATGGTATTATTAATAAATTAATTTACAACTATTAAAATAAAATAAAAATAAAATTTATAATTGGAATTAACATTAATAAAATGTTTCAATTTAATTTTAAGTTACAGTTCAAATTGTTTTAATACACATTTAACCATTTTTGAGCTGTGTCACAACAAATGTTAATTTTTTTTTATTTTGTGACACTCAAATAAAAATAATGCATTGAAAATGTATCCATTTTAAATCACTAAACCTACTGTTAAGTCAGAGTCAAATTCAGTCCAAATTAAAAACTAAAAGCATCTCTCTCGAGCAGCACTAAAAGCACAGGTCGCTGTCTACGTAGTGCACTTGAAATCCAGCTCTCCGTCAGGTCACTGCAGTCACTCTCATCTCCTCATTAACTGATTGACAATGAATTGCTGTGAGCTCCGTCAGTAATAAAGTTAATGGAGGGATCGCGCTCCGCCATGCGAGGTTTGGCGCGGAATTAGCGCGCTAATCTAATCTGGGAAGAGAGCGTGACAAACGTGTCATTAATGCCGCCTCTCCTGAGACGATCACACCTGACAAACTCTCACCTGCCAAACCAGAGACGTCGTTCACACCTGGATCCGGAGCCAGGAGCACCTGAGGACGGCAATTACCAGAGTAATGAGCTCATACCACTGTCATTAAACGTCTGAGCCTTCTTTGCCATTACTGGTGTCAAAACAGCACAAGATCCCACATCAATGCTTTTCCGGATGCATAAATGCCGTCTCGTTTCCGGACAAGGGAAACCTGCTTGGAAACAGTTATTTACATCATTCTGTTTGATGCATTTAGTGTTTTATTATAGAGTTCGTAGTTGATTTTAGCCTTCAGAATAAGGCATCAGTGACCACAAAAGATTTTAAGAAACTAAAAAAAAAAATGTACTGAAAACATTTTCTCCACTCATACAGACATAACAGAGTTTCACCCAATCTCATTTTAATCTTGAGGAACTATAGTACTGCGTCCTGGAGGCGTGGCGTGTGGGCGGAGCTAAAGAGTGACCAACCCTTGAGCGCGTTCACAAACAAAACAGACATGACCCCATTTCAGTCGCCGTCGGCAGTTCTGAATCTGGATCTTTAATAGCGGAGACCGCTCCATCTTTCGGTATCAAACGATGTGCAAATCCAGCCTCGAACTGGGCCTTCTTTATGAAACGTTCGTCAACAAACATGTTTGTGAAACTGATGCTGTCCCAGAAAAACAAAGGGCGTCCACTTTCACGTGACGTCGAGTTCTTTAGGAAAGCTTAACAAGGGTTTCTTTCCCTTATAAGAAAAACACACTTCTTTAGAAACAAAGGCCTACTTCCTGTACAGTCAGTGCAGCTGAATGATGCGCGCGCTCTCGCTCTCTCTGGTCTATGCCTGCGCGGGCTTCTGGGAGAAATACCCATATAAGGAGTTCCATCCTCGACTACGTCATTAAGACAAACGATTTTTTTTTAATTAAAAAATAAAGAAAAATGTGTTAATCTTTAATATTAAAATTTAACAGAGAAAACACGAAGTAAAACTAACTAAACTTTAAATAAAAATTTTGAAAAACATGAAAAAAATGATGTAAAGTATAATAGTAGGCTAATGCAAATTTTTACAACATATGCAAATGGTTTTTGTTGTTGTTTTTAAACATAGTCCACAAGCGAACAAATACACAACTATGAATTAAGATGTATCAGGTGTTTTTACAGGAAAAAAGAAAGAAAAATAATGAATTCCTTTATTAACAGAATGGGATGAATTTGACTATAAACCCCTGCGAGACCGCGAGGGTCAGTGTACTAATCGTGTCTCCCTGATGGAAATACATGTCCTTTATACCTAATACTTTAATGAATTTTTAATCAAGTCATTTGTAATTAAATTAAGAGGGATAAGCGAGCAGCAGAGCCACAGAGAGAGACAGATTACTGGACATGAGATTATGTTATGAGCTGTAAAATCAGAGATTAACAATCTGCTTTTTTAATAATCAAGTGAAAAGGCCTGGTGTACAAACGGACAGGCAGAGATGCTATTAATGGATTATCTGCTCAAGACTCAATTAACTAGACTGGACAAAACTATTTAATCAACTAGTTAGAAAGCAACATATTTGATATATTGCTGGTTTACTTTTGTTTCAAGAAAGACAAAATTATTAAAACTTTCTAAATGCATTTCCCTAATTCTGTTATGTATTTGACATTTGTAATAAAAATTAAAAATAATTAATTTCACTAAGTTGGAATACATTTTTTTTTAAAGTATTTTTTAAGAAGTTCTGTGATAGATCAGGAGTATTGTGACCAATCCCCTGCCTGACCTCTTTCCAAAACCCTGAACTCTGGAAGAAAACACATCAATGTAACCTCCATCAGATCCGAGAGCACAGATCAGATCACTCAATGATTCAGAATGAGAGAATGAACGAGTGTTTGCCACAAATCTAGAGTGTGTGTGTGTGTTGATCCGAGAGCTGGAGTGAGGATGTGCTGCTGTCCGCTCCAATCTCTGCCAGATGAAATTAAGGCCCAATTATTGATAAATGAAGAGTACTTTTCACGGAAGCTGTGCCTGAAGATACACACTGCATCTGTCACATGGCAACACACACACACACACAGAGAGAGAGAGCTCACTCAAGTGTGACATCGCATCCTGTGCATTCATCATGCATCTGTAGGAGATCTCTGTGTGTGTGTGTGTGTTTTATTCTGATGTTAGTCTGCAGCTCTTCTCATCATATTCTGCTTTATTCAATATCTGATCAGAAATAAACACGTCAGTGAAAATCAATGACTGTCAGTTCAGAACACATAAAGTATGGGTTTATTAAAACACAGCAAGTTATTTAAAGGAATAATTCAGCCATATATGAAAATGCTGTTTTTTACTCACCCTTGTGCCGTTCCAAACCAATTTGACATGATTTCTTCTGTGAGACACAAAAGTAGAGATGTTAAACATAATATTCAGTTTTTCTTACATTCAATGAAAGTAGAAAAACAAAAAACAAAAATCACCAGAAACTCACAATTAAATACCATACTCCTTCTAAAGCCATAATGATGCTTTATGTGAGACATAAAAAGAACATTTGTGCATGCAATTATTATTTAAAAAATGCAAAATGTTTTAACATAAAACATTAATTTGTGTTTGAATGTATTATTATTCATTTTGTTAACAACAAACAATATATTCGTGCATTAATTTAATTTTCATTTAGCTTTTTTAAACAACAAAAAATAATTTGTTCATGAATTAAATTTTATTTTTCATAAACAAAATATCATTAATTTGTGCATGCAATTATTTTATAGCAGGAATGGGGAACCTATTTACTATTGTTTTTTGATCAAAAGACAAAAAACATAATAATATGCATAATATGAAATAATTTATATCGTTAAGATATACAAAATATGTTTTTTTAAATTAAAATAAATACAATTAAATGCATGCACAAATTAATTTTTTTGTTCTTGTTTAAAATAAACTAATTAAAAAAAATAAATGCATGCCCAAATTAACTGTTTGTTGTTAAAAATGAAAAAAATTATACATGCGTACTCAAATGAATGTTGTTTTGTTAAAAAAATATTTACATATTAAAATATATAAATGCATGCACAAATGAACGCTCCACAAAACCGGTAACATGAACTAAAATACTAAAATAAATAAGATCAATTTTGATCTTTTTAGTATCATGTAAATAATTTGTTGCTCTTTTTTTCCTTTAGGTAACAGCTGCACAGATCAACTCATCCCTGCGTGACTCTGAACGACATAAGACATTCAAAAACATCTCCCATCAGAACTACTGCTCCCACAATGCACTGCAAAGCCCTGACACCTAACCTGCCCTTTAGAGCAGAACGCTGAGAGCGAAACACCTGTCAGACGGCTGGGTGACGCCGCTCACACCCTTATCAGTGTGTTAATTGAATGTCAGAGGAGGCTGGTGTCAGGGCAAATTCATTGCTCCAACAAAACAACAAAAAAAAGCTTAACCACCACATCTTACGAGTGTTAACTAGAGTAAAGATGTGAGCAGCGCATATGGCACTTTTGCCCTAAACATAACTTTATAATAAATAAATAAAAAGCCTAATTTATATAATATAGCTGAAAAACAGCAGCATTCATTTAAATATCTCACAAAAAGATCAATTATTTTTTAATTTTCTGATTCATATGAATGGTCTGAATGAAGTCATCCGCAAAAATGAATATTTTCTTGTTTAAACACAAATATATAGCCTAACATACAAACAGGTTTTGTATATTGCAGATTTTGTTGGCTCTTTGATGAAATGCCTTTGTTCATCTTTTTTTGACGCTTAAAAATGCAGAAATCTAAATGTTGAAAATATAAATAAAGCTACAAATAGAAACTGCATGCACAAATGGATTTTGTTTGCTTAAAAAAAAGAAAGAAGAAGAAATGTACAAATGCATTCTGTTGTTTGAAAAAATACAAATAAAAAAATCCATGGAAAAATTGTCCGTTTAAAAGTAAAAAATAAAGTTCACATAAATAAGTGCATGCATACAATGATTTGTTTGCGGTTTAAAATTTTAATAAAAATAATTACATAAAAAAAAAAAAAAAAAAAAATGCATGCACAAATGACAGTTCATAAAATAAGACCTTTGAAAAACAATCTTTGAAATAACTTTATGCTGGTGATTTGATGAAAATGTAAATGCATAAATGTTCAATTATTGCCTAAATTCACTTGGCTGTGATGCTCTTTCACATAAGAATTCAAATGCAGACGTCAGTGACTGGACAATGCATTTTAAGCACATGCACAGCTTTATGACATTTCAGAACACCGTGCATAAAATGAGCTACAATCATGTGCATTTATGTATTTGCAGAGAGTGTGTTTTGGGTCTTGAGCTGCAACAACGCAACTTAAAAACCACGAGGTCTCCTATTTCCATAAAGTTTAATACAACATGATCTACTGAAAAATGCAGTTAAGTTAGCGTTCCTTCATTGACACACACATGTTTTCCACCTGCAATGAAACACGGTCCGGAGCCCGTTTTTATCAGTTGGGTTTGTAAATGACAGGAGGTAATTTAGCTGAGGATATCACATCACAGGAGAACTAGAACGGACTCGGAGTGTAATTTATGTGCTCTGGATGAGCCGCTATCAGAGGAAGAAAGCGATACGGACACGCTGTCAGACGCCGGAGCGTCTTCGGTGATAAAAGCGTCAAGCTGTTTGTGTAATCCAGAGCTCTGGATCCCACCGAGAAAGACAGTGAAGGTGTGAACAATGCCACTCGCTCACAGACCACCTTTCATTCCGTCTTTCCTTCTTATTCCGTGACCTTTGTCTGTCTGCTTTATGATCTGACCTGATTTTGAAGTGAAATATGAGACAAATAAGAGAGTCTGCAAAACCATATTCCATCTGAAACAAACAAGAAGTTAAATTTTGCATGATGATTTTTGACATTGCTTTGCATTTACATTATGAAATAAGATTATTAAGGAGTAAAGTTGGTCATGTTGCAATAAAGTGAATTGCATGATTCTTACAAACTGTCCGAATTAAGTGAACAGCTAAAATGAATCTTTGTGTGTTCAAATATGGAGATGAAATATAACACAGAAACCTGGCTTGTTGGTTACAAATGTTGTTGAGTCTTAATAAAATGCTTTTGTGCCTCTTTTGTAAGCTGCTTTGGATCAAAAATTTATTTAAGCAATAAAAGTATAAATACTCACTTATTGAGAAAATTGGAATGAATTTGCAAATCTGTACTGTTTATTTATTAATGTATATAAAGAGTTAAACAGTTGAGCAAATGTAAAATAGAATTAAAAATAAATGCATGTGCAAATGAATTTTCTTTAAAAAATATGAAATAAACTTAATAATACATAATGCATCCACAAATTAACTGTTCATTTAAGGAAATGAAACAGATTATAAAATAAACTTAAAAATACAAAATGCATGCACAAATAAATTGTTAAAGAATTAAAACAAAAACAAAATGCATGCAACAAAACAAGTGTTCACAATAAGACGAGTACAACGAAAAAGGGAAAATATCTTTCAAAAGTTTGAAATAACTTCTTTTCTGGTGTTTTTTCAGTTGCACCAGTGTAAATGCAAACGGATAAATGCTCACTTATTGCCAAATTCCTTTAGATGTGATGCACACAAACATTACATTCCTGAGCACAGCTTGACACATTGTCGAGATATTTTGTGAAACTCAAGGTATAAAATAGACAAGAAGCAATTCAACCCAATAAACTTAGAAGTCAAACCAAAACCAAAGTTACAAGCTGAAGTGAACATTTGTAATCACTACGTTAAAGTGCAATTTTCCTTATCAGTAATTAAACTCAAAGTGGAGGATTATTTATACTTACTGTATGAAACGAGTGGCAATATAAAAGCAAGCTAAAGTGAAATGTTTCGTGTGATTCAGACACTCGTGCAGTTTTGCTGGAGAAGGCCTCTCCAGGTTTCTAATAATAACCGCCCGGCGATACGAATCTTAAGATAAATTAATAGACTATTATATTCCAGCTTGCATTAATAATCATTTGGAGGGTGTGGATGGGCATACAGAGGCAGTTTCCTGTAAATAGTGGGGTAATTATGTCTGCGAGGGAAAGGCTTGTTATCTGCCCACAGAGCCTGTGGCTGCGGCTTTGAAATATAGGCCTGCCATCAGCAGCGTCACCAAAGCGCTGCTATTAGTCCTGATGAAAGAGCCCAAGCAGTTTACACTCGCCACTGATCTGGGTTCAGTTTAATCAGATTCACACGCCTGGAGGAACTACATCAAGAGCTGGAGTCAATCATCCATTTTACTATAAAGTTTCATTTAACCGTCAAAACAAACAAATCTTCCACCGACTGAGTGATGAAACGGGATGGGTGGGGAGAGTTGGTTTTGTGCATCGGCTGCTGAGATGTGGGCGTAGCATGCCAAAGCAGAGGCGGGGCTGAATCTGGAGGGGCGGGGTTTCAGCAAGAGAACTGATTGGATAAATCCTGTATACATCAATAAAAAGAGAAAGAGTCGTTCTAGGAGATTTTGATTAAACATCAAGATGTAAAAAAATGATATTATTGATATTATTAGGCTAAAACGCAGGGAAGGAATGCAGAATCAAATAACGTTACTTGTCTAATGTTTCGTTTCATTTCAAAACAGAAAGTATTCAGACCCTTTGCTGTGACGCTCATATATTTAACTCAGGTGCTTTTCTTTTATTCTGATCATCCTTGAGATGGTTCTACACCTTCATTTGAGTCCAGCTGTGTTTGATTATACTGATTGGACTTGATTA